>CAJVPT010001937.1:0-19320 GCA_910592055.1 Acaulospora colombiana | reverse complement strand
TGCAATTTCATCAAGAAAATTTTGCGACTTATCATTGTCGCATGAAGTTTTAACGATTATCTTTTTATCCGAAGTATCCATGAGTAAAGCTGTAGTGAACGTACTGTACTTGGTTTACATTATGCAGCAGACAGGTGACACTGCATCTGAACTTAAAAATAGTGCTACTTAAAAAAAAAAAAATGTTTTATCGCATCATATTTCTTAAATCATTCTTCTGCATAGTTAGGCTTGGACATAAACTTTGTCTTCTTTCCACACATTTTTAATTGGATGAGGACTGATTGTAGTGGCTAATAATGTTACCGTAAACAAAAACAAGATTTTTCATTTAAATGATAATTACTCGGATAATAAAGTTTATTTTTCATTTTAATTGCTGCTTATAAAAATTCACCTGTCATAAAATTTTCTTTGAGTACGATTGGTAAGATTCAATATCAAACTTCTTTAAGTTTTCATGAAAATTTGTCTTGGTTTTCATAGAATTTAGTGTATACATATTATTCATTTTTTTTTTGAAGTAGTTGATGAATTACGTTAAACATTTTTTGTAGAAGACGTAATGCCTTTATTTATTGTGTATCACTATTTTCATGTACAATGTACTGTTTGTTACTTAAGCATAGAGACTAAAACGATTTAATCGTATGTCAATATGAATTTTATCTTGTTTTAAGTATTTGTGTCGCATGTATAATTACGTATTTCACCCGTCAACGTAATTCGGGCTTGTTCCCTATATGTGTCATCATACGTATTTCGACAACTCTAGTTCCATAGATCTGTGATATCATTACCATATTCATGACGTTTATTATATCTCCTCATCCTGGAAAATAAAACGTCTTCGCCAAGATAGTTGCTTAATATTTGTATAACAGAAACACCCTTATACTGTAATAACCGACAGGTGAAAAAATCTGACGTATTTCGCTATCAAAAAATATTTGAATATAAAAACATACGTGCAAAATATAAGAGCATAAATTATGAAGCAATAAATGACTAACAAATCTACGTTGAGGAGATTTTAATGTTAACAACAGATTTTCACTTGATCCACTAAATTAAGCCACAAGATTTGTAGCGATGTAATACTGCAGTATGTGTAGAGAGATTTTAAAGCATCAGGAAGTTCTTCATGGTCATGTATGCAGATGAGTACTTTAAAAATAGGATTTTACTCGGACAAAGGTCAGAATATAGAAACTAGCTATAGGTTTTTTTAAACCTGTTGTACGAAACTTTTTATTACATTTATTAAAATTCAATTTTAAATACGTAGTTCTTAGTATAGTACGTACTTATGACAAACGCAAAATTTTTCCTAATCTGTCGAAATTTTTTATACTTTAATTTTGCAAATAGACATTAAGAAATTAAATGTTATTCCTATGACATAAGAAACATGGGTAACTTCTTTTTGTGGTTTTAGCTATGGTCTCATTATTTTCCCTGCAAAATTCTAATCTTCCTTCTAGGTGAAAGCTCTCATTCGAAAGTTTTCTCTAAAAGGTTCTACTTCATAAATCCTGCCTTCCTCCTGCACATCCCTATAAAAATTATAAAATAAAAATGAAAATACTGTATATTGTATTTATAACTGAATAGTTACAGTAAATGAAAATAAATGTAATAAATTTTCTAAATAAAATTTATTATCAAGTCTTGTTAAAGTCTTTCTTTTTATTATTCCTTTCTAATATCTTTATTCATTATATTTTTACGTTCCTACCCTCAGGTACAGATTTTGTAAAGAATCCCGAAATTAGTTTTATAGTACAAACTAAATATTTATTTTAATCTCAAATTAGATACCAATCATTCTTACACGACCAGACTATAGCCGAAAAAAGCATTGGGACCTATTATATTGTATACTTAAAATTTGAATATACGGTATATAGTAGGCAAGCAAATAATATTCAATGATTTTTAGAATTTAATGAAAAAATAAAACTCGTACTCACTTTTGCTCATAATAATAACAAATAATGATAATAATAACTAGATCAAACAAACTTCATATTTCATATTTCTCCGCCTCTGGATCCTCTCATATATCTCATTTTCGATATTTTATAAAAAATAAAAAGATTGATACCCCTATCACGTATACCAAGGGAACACGAATATACTGTACATCGTCTTTCACAAAACGAAAGAATCTTTTTATTTTATGACAAAACTAACAATATTTTAATTCTACGTAGGGCCCAATAATAAAATAAATAATAATATACAAATTTAGTACAATATTTTAATTTTTGATGGTTTTTTACTCCTGATATTATATTATACTTGTGAAACATTAACGCAGTATCTGAAGCTACCGAAAATGGCAAAAAGGAAACCAAACTTGTCTATAAACACTTACTGATGGATGATCCCTTAAGGAAAAAATATTTAAACTCATACAATTAAATTGTATTACGTACAAAGAATAACGAAAAAAATTCATCTCATATGTTATCCCTGCCAGTTTGTCCAGATCCATATTAGAACTTGTAACTTTATTTCTTTTTAAAAATTCAATAACTTTTATTCAATTTTGAAATTTAGATTTCCCGGTATTTATTTATAGCATTATTTGCGTACAGTATATACTGTAGTTACCATCTAATCACGGAAGAGATGAATTCTCATAGAACCCGTTGCAGTCCCAAAACCAGTACAAGACCCAACTACAATAAGAACCTTTTGACAAGAGGTAATGTAAAAAATCTCTGAAAAGAAACCAACATGAACAGCGAAATGACAACAACTCTAAACAAGGGTAAAGAACTTGAAAAACCAACAGAAACTGTCCAAAACCTCTCTACAAATGAAAAAATAATCCAACAATTCATAGTCAACTATCAGAGCTTTCAAAAATACAGTGAAAAGGATGAAAACAGCTCAGTATTGCATACATGAAATGATTAAATAGAAAAAACAATCACTACTGAAAATAAAGCACACTTCAAGAAAGCATGCAAAGAGAAGATATCAAATACTCAACAACACATCCACATACTAGCAAGAATTGATTACTTTAATATAGAAATGTATGTCAAAGGAGAGGAAGAATCAAACCTAGATTCAAACAAGGAAGATATCAAATAACATGGCAAGTCCAAAGAAACCAAAGAAAAGGTCACCCAAGATCAAGATCACTATTTGACAGAACAACAAGATATGGCAAGAAAAGATTTAAAGCAAAAATCATGGCAAGAGTTATTCCCAGTACCACTATTGGTCAAAAGATCACATCTAACCAAATCTCTAGGAAGCCCAAAAAGTCTATTCAATATTCATAAGAAAAAAAAATAAGGCATCAATCACATTATTACCTTATTTGAAGAGGAACAGGCTGCAAACGAGGCATACAACTTAATCTTACCAAATATAGATAAAAAAGATTGATACGCATGACAATTATGCTAACTGAATCAAAAAAGGAAAACAGTATCAGGATATAGGACATTCACCTAATCACAAAATTCATAAAAATACAATAAATCTTTACTAGATATAAATAAATTACTAATATATTAATACACACAAGTCAAATGTGGCAAATAGCACCAATCATATTTCAGGATAAGGAAATCAAGTAATAACTTATCTAACAATATAATATACTAATTAAAGGTGATGTAACAAGAATAATGGATTTATAATGGGATAGACAATAAATAATAGAAAAATTCCCATATACTGTATAGCAAAACTCACTGATTATATATTAAATATCAATGCCTTTAATCTAAAGAATATATGTCAACAACTTTAAGCAAAATTGTTTTATATTCACTACAAAATCAAATATACTAGAAAATAGTTTACAGTTGTATCTTTAAAATCTGGAAACAAACTAAAAAAAAGTCTAGGACAAGAATTTATTATGGAAGAAACTACCATTATAGTCAAGCCAATGGAAACTAAGATTTGTTCCATCTGTGATTAAAGCAACCATCTCTTGATGCAATATTTAATCAAGAAAAAAAGAGAACAATAGTCATAATATAACAAAAACTAGGCATCAAAATTTGGCAAACTTCATCAAACCTTTAAACCCACTGGTATTCAATGAATAAAAAATATAGTAATTAGAGAAATACAAATATAAAGATTCAGACCAGGCTCCTATACAGTAGCAGCAGTAGCAACTAATTCTAGAACTAAAACTAAATAACAAAAGGGTTAGGAACGAGATTAACTAGACAAAATTCTCAATATATTGCAACAAATCCAAGAAGACATCAAATAAATTAAATCATCAATCGAAAAACTGGATAAGAGAATCATATACCTTAAATTATATAAGAAAAACATTGATGACACAATGGAAGAAAACATACAACAAGTGATAAAAACTGATAATTACAATGCAACAAACTCAGTCTCCTTCACTAGATTAATACTAATATCCAATAAAGACAATAAAAACTCTATAACACAATTAATAAGATAGATCAAAACATAAGCAATATCCTTTCTGCAATCAATACCCTTGTTCCAAACAATAAATAATTTCCAATATATAAACAATAATGGATAATTCAAATAGTACTAGTAAATCAGAAGAAGACAACTTAATAAATCAGATCAGTAATCAAAATGCATTCATATACTTTGAATTAACAATACAAATCATAAGCATAGTAACTAAAGATAATAATAGTTACTTTATAACCAATAATATTTCAATTACAAATCCAAACAACACAAATCTCAACTAAACAACAGATAAATCAGATATAATTCTAATATAAATAGAATGCAATATACAATACAACACTAAACAATACATCTAAAACCTATAGAAAATTATAACACAAAATATTAGAGGGCTCAGATAGTTTCAAAAGACAAATCTGGTTTGATCTCATCAATAGTCAAGATTGGGATATAAATGTAATAACAAAGGTTAATAGAACAGATCAGGCATCAAGACATTAGAAGTGTCCCAATTACTATACAATCTGGACCTATCATGAATTTCAAATGGTGAGATAAGATTTCAATATAATGATTTACAATAAAATTATAAGAAGAATCTTCAAATACAAAAAACTTAATAGAAAGTTGATAGCAGTAGACATGGCCTTCCCAAATAAACAAAAAATATGAATTATAAAAGTATACTTTCCTGCAGCAGCAATAATCAAAGAATGTATACCAGTAACAAGAACTTTGTAACAATGAATAAAAGAGACTAGCAACAAGAACTGGCATATTATAGTCCTTAAAAATATGAATGGAATCTCTAATCTAACTTTGGACAGATATAACATTTACAAAACCTCACATACCAATAAACCAATATAGAAGTATTGATCCATAGAGGCTTCAAAAACAGCTATCAAATATATAATCCCATCAAAAAAGAGTTCATATAAAAGGGGCAGGACAGTAAAAGCAGAATAGATCAAATATGTCTCAGCTCTTTAGACAAATGGTTATCAAGAAATGCATATATACAAGATATATTACAACCCTTAATTAAAAGCAATCACAAAAGCATGACTATAGAACTAAAAATATGGAACCTGAATCCAGGTTCAGGGAAAAAAACTATAGTGTATAAGTATAATTACAGATTTAATTGACAATACACTAGTACAGAACAATGAACAGCCTTTGCAAATATGATAAAAGAGCTAAACTCAAAAACTGCCTAACCAAATATCTTGATTGACAAAAGGTAAAATATTTTTAGAAATAACATATTAAAAGCTGCCAAAAAGAATATTTGTAAAATCAAGAACCCCAGGAAAAGAATCTATCCAGAACAGGCAAGACCCTCTCCATACATCATCTCCTTACAAAATTTTCTAACCAACATGAGAAACAAATTAATAAGCACAGAAATTATTAATTCAGCTGGAGAAACTCTGATACCTAATGAAATAAAGATCAAATTCTCCAACATACATAATATACTTAACACAATAAGAACAGTAAAACCTAAAATATATATTCAAAATTGGATCTTAATCTTATAAAAAAATATTTAGCACTTAAACTCATGGCAAAATACATCACGAACTATAGACAGATCAAGACTATTAAACAAAGAATAATTAAATGACAAGTCTTTCTGAAAATCAACAAAAAAGTTATGATTAATAGTATTATGGAAAAACCACAAAAAACTATACATCTGAACAAAATTATCTTGCAAGAAGAGGGGATCAAAATTATTACAGACACAACAGCAATCAAAACATATGTAAGATCCCATTTCTAGAAATGACATTCCTAAAAAACACATAATCACTAGATAACCACTTATTGTAAAAAAGAAAGTACGAATTCAAAGGCCATATTTAATTATATCAATATGAAGCCACAATCAAAGAAATCTTGAAAGAAGAACTTGACAATGCAATCAAAGAACAATGCAATAAATATGTACCTGGGCTCAACCAAATTCTCTATATCACTTATAAACATCTAAGAGAAAAAGCCAAAGAAAAAGTTCAAGGAATTTTCAATCAAATAATTTAACAAGGTGATATCCCAGCAGAGTGGAGCAAAGGAATTATCTACTCAATCCCAAAACCAAAGAAATGAAAAAATAACCTCGATATTATAAGATTAATTTCTCTACTTGATATAGAAAGAAAAATTTTTACAAAAATCCTAATCAATAGATTAGCCAGGTGTATCAGGGAAAAGAAAATCCTATTAGAACATAACTGGGCCAGGAAACAGTACACAAGATCCATGTATATAATCAGTAGTATAATAGAATATGCTAAAGAAAATAAATAGCAGGTATAAATTCTTAGCCAGGATGTGTCCAAGGTCTATAACTCAGCCAACATCAAGATACTGACTCTGATCCTTAAAAGAATAAAAATTCTAAATCAAATAATCCAAAATTTAATCAATATTTTATATATTAGGCAAAACTCTATAATTATATATTATAGTCTAATAGAAGTATACAATATACAAGATAGAATCAATCAAGGAAACACAATATCTCTACTTTTGTAATGAATCTTTTATGATCTCTCTTGATCATGATCATAAAAATATACAAGGAATATACAATAATCAAAATACTGTGGAGATTTAAAAAAAGGATAGAACTGTAGGACCATTAATATTGTTACTAGCACCTATATGGATAATACAATATGGATACCAGCAATTAGAAAGATCTACAACAAGTAATAAACACTATACAACAATTTTACCATATCAATGACATTCAAGTGAATTTATCAAAATTACAACTGTTGATTATAAATAGAAAAGACATAAACTACAAATAAGGGATCAAAATGAATGAACTTAGAGTAAAGAGTTGCAAACTGTGCATACTTATGAGAAACTTAAGGGTATGGTACAACAGTTTCAAGCAGAAAAAACATCGAGAAACCTTATAAATCAAAAGATAAATAAAACTAAAACCTTAATAGGAATAAAAAAAGTGACAAATAATTAGATGCAATATATCATTAACAATGTTCTCATATTGAGCATAGAGTATCTATATAATAATATAGTTTTATTTAGAGAAATCTGCAACAATCTAATAAGCAAAATAGCCATAATATATAAACATAAACTAGATCTTACAAATACAATCCCAAATAGTATATTGTATAACAATCAGAAATACAACTTAATGCACCTGTGGGATAGACAAGTATTATTACATCTAAATAACTAGATAATTAGAATTAACCTCATCAATATCACAGATAGAATAGCTAGGCATAGACTTCAATCACTATAGAATATATATTAATCTATAGAACCAATCTTTATCAGCATGAGATATACATTCTTGAAATATAGTACAAACCTTATACATAATATAATTTGGCTACTAAGAACATATGACTTTAACCTCAAGCAAATAAAGAATAAAGGCTTATCAGTAATAAAAAAAGAATATCAAATTATTAAGAAATCATAAGTGAGAGCTTTTATCAAAAACATCGAAGTAAGCTAAAAAAAACACAACCTACTCATTACAGGTCAACTTTCCAATAGAGATAAACAAAAACTTTATACTGGAATCAACTTATCAGAATCAACAGAACAGCAATACAAGGGCTAGTCCCTATATAGTTCTTGGAGATAAAAAATAAACTAGATTAACAACTAAACCTAGCAATACAACCAGCTAACTCCTTATATAATGGCTTCTTTCAATGTAAGCCAAACATATCAAGCAACATTGCAAAATCACATTGGATTAGAACAGAAATAAACAATCAAATGGTCATCAATAGAAAAAGAAGGAAAATAAATACTGAATTAGTAATCTACAAACACTATATATGTGACTCAAAACAATTCCCACTTTTGGAATACCCAGGCTGTGATATTAACCAGTTAAACAATATGAAAGTTACTTGTAATTTCGAAGCAACAAGACAAACAACAATAGAAATCTCAGTTCACCATAGTAAAATCTTAATATAGCAATATCCAATCAACAAAGAATTAAACTTTAGAAGCTGAATATTATTATACTTCCTATCATTGAGCCTGCTAGCATTAATATATCCACCTTATATGGAAGGAACTGAAACACAAAAACTGAAAATGTTATAAAAGACCCTCTACAAAACTACTGTATATATACAATCTTTACAATGCAGAGGAATCAATTATAAAGAAACTTTTTAATATCAGTCAAAAACTTCAGAACTATATATATTTTGAAATATATATAGATGGCTTCATGAGCTGGCACAATGGATGACATTATATGAAAGTAAAATATACTTCAAAGATCAATGACAACATATGTTTCAACTTTCAAGACCAAGTCAAAAACTTTTTCTTCTCAACCAAAACTGAACTAATGGCTATCCTTATAGCCATTAGTACTTTTCTCTACTATAGTAGAGTACAAATATATACTGACAGCATGACAACCATCAATTGTATTCAAAAAACCAACAAGCTCACTACTACATAACTTTATAAAAACAAAAAAACTCAAATATTCTACAACTAATCAAAGAAATATGTAAATAAAGAAATATAAAGTTGAGCTATTCAAAGTCTAAACATATATAAGAAATATACAAAATGAATTTGCAGACCAATTGGCAAAGATTGATTAACAACAAGAAATAAGATCCAATACAAAAAACATTACTGCAAAACTGAAATTTTAATAGAGACATATTTTTTACACAATGGGACAAATAAGATCTGAAAGTATCAATAAAAGAAACAATCAAGAAAATTACACAAGTAGTTCATTTGACTAAGTAGAGATCTTGAATAGAACTAGAAACAATTTTGATGACTATTTAATTCAGAAAATCCATTGGCCCACCACCTTCAAGTACCTTCAAATTAGTAAAATAAGCAATTACACAATAAATTGGAAGGATTATCAATAAAGAAAATTTTTTCTTAGCTTATAGAACAAAGAATTTCTTACAAAAACCAAGCTGCATAACAGAGCACCATCATTCTACAAAGATAATTTGTGCAACAACTGTGAAGAAATGGAAACAAATATATACTTCTTTATCTGTACTACACACAAGACAATGACAAAATAACATATAATCAATAGCATTATCACAAATATTACAAGACACTCAATCAAGAACAACACATCAAAATAGAAAAACAAACTGAAGGAAAAAACCTCACTTTATTATGAGAGATATCTGAAGTGTACAATCAAAGGAGCTTTCCTCAAGAAAATAACTCAAATTATTCAGGAAACAATTTTAGAAAAATGATACAGTCATAACTACTATATAAATATCAAAAAAGACATCACAAAATACCTTCAAGAGCTATGGAAAAAATATTATAAAGATTTTCAACTTTGAAAAGCACAACAAGGTATTACCAAAAAGATAAAGAAAAAATGCAAATATATTAAACATGAAATCAAGATATGAATTAAAAAAAGAGAATATTATATTAAAAATCAATTTATATATTTGGTCAATAAATATATAAACAAATCATTCAAAATATAACAGTACTCTTTACCATCTTGGAATTTTTATACAATACTATCCTAGCCTTGGCAGGTTAGCATCCTCCAAAATAAGGTGGCAACAAGTTGCAAGGTATGTATGTGCAACCACAAAACTGCTTTTTTATTGACCTATATTTGTTAAGCATAGGTAATTATAGCATTATATATATATACCAAACATATTTCAAATAATGTAAGGTTAAGCTAGCATTTAAAAAAAAAAAAAGTAAAATAAAATAATTACCATCCAAACTCTAATCTTCAAACTCATACAAATTCTAAATCATGACAAAAATTTTTATATTCAAAGTTATATTATAAAAAATTTTATTTATTTTTTTTTTCTTTGGGTGAAAGGTGCTAATAGCACATGTTTATTGAATAATTAAACCTATTACATGATTATAACAGTCTATTTAAGTTAACCCACCCTATCACCTATAGCCTTACCCGGTTATACCAACTTATATCCCGTAGGTGGGTCCGCATTCCAGGATGGATCTTTAGGAGGTGGAAATCCTACTACTAGTTTTAAACCACCTAACCTAATCTAGATCCTAGCATTCTACCCCTCACTAAGACCCACAATAACCTTCTATACCTTATCACCTCTTAATCACATCTTTGGTCCCCACAGCTACAAATGGATCTAAACGTATCTATGCACTGCCTAGTCCATGCTTCGAGAACTTCGTCCAATGGTTGGCACATGCTACCAAATCTAGGGGTTATTCACCAATAGGGACGCGACTCCTGAATCTCCTAGTAGACTTATCCATCGGGTTCTCGATTGGCGTTAGCTGTCAAATCTAGGGGTTATTTACCAAGCAGGACACAACTCCTACACAGGGATAGCATCAGTGGTTCACTTACATCGCCCGTTAAAGCTCCATCGATGATCCCTGAGGGGCTTAGTACTTTGTGTTACCGATCTTGGTGACCATCATGCTCCTACCGGATGATCGTCACACCACAACACCTTTTCTGGAGATTACAATCCCAACATCCACTGGACTAGTGTGTGAAATGACTTTTTATGGGAAACAGTGTATTACAGGTTACGGCTTCAAATATCATATTAATTATATTCAGCTGCCTTCACCAGGAGTTGAACTGGTATCTTGTGATTTGACCTGTGGAGCACTAATCACTGTGCTATAGACCCACAGGTTTAAAAAAAAAAAAAAAATTTTTATTTATTATTAGATTTGTTTACTAAAAAATTATAAAAATTTCATTTTCTTGGTGTTTTACCTTTCATATTCTAACCTCAAAGGCTTGAACAATAACTCTATACAGATAAAGTAAAAATAATCCAATTTTTTTATTAAAAATTACTTCTTCTTTTATTTAAAATAAATTAATAATAATTTTTTTTTAAAAACTCTCTCCTGTATAATCTGAAAAATCTCAAAATTACCATTTTAAGAAACTTTAAAAATTTCAGCTTCAAAGAAAAAACTAAAGGAACCTGGAAGTTCCTCTCTCAAGGAACCTAACTACCAGCACAAATACATTCTCCTTGATGTCCTTATCACTGACGTTAAAAAAAAACTAGCAATAATCTACTATAAAAATACAAAAACAAACAAACTCTTTATCACTGACCCTTCCTCTTCTCACCTCCTTCCAAATCTTGGAACTGTTTACCTATCTGACTTATAACTATTAGAAGTTCAGAGAATAAACAAGCTGAGTTCAAAGTGATAGCAGCCACCTTTGAAACAGTTCAAAGAAACAGACTCTCAAGCCTTTACATAAATATTAATATCTCCACTCTCGAACCCATGATATTAACTGTACTTAACATATTTCTTAACTTCTAACAAACCTTCAAACTTGCAGATAAGAACTGTAAATTATTCATAAAAGAAGTCATGACCAAAAAACTGAGCTATAGTCTCCACATCTCTTGAAGCAAACTTGATATTGTAATGGACAAAATATCTAACACTTTTTTCTTGAGACAAAAAATCCAAAACCTCATACTTCCTCCAAACACACCTATCCCAACTGAGGAAATGATCTGTGACAATAATATGCAGATAGATACAAATTAACATACCCACATTTCAGTCCATATACAGCATACACATGTCACTCAGCCCACTTCTTCCAAAAGAAGCAATAATAACAATATCGATCAACAAAAATTGGTCCAATTACAAGCAACGACAAATAACATCACAACAAATCAATCAGCAAGGCCTCCAAAGAACTCTACAATTTCATGGGCTGATCAAACTTGCAACGAATTAGATATCAGGTCTATTGACCTCCAGAAAAATCAAAAAGCATTGCTGGAAATCTGTCAAGAACTCAACACCTTCACACGTGAACCAGAAGCAATAGTCAACTTTTTCCTAACTATTAAACAAGAAGCTTTCATTAGAGCCCCAAAAAACTTAAAAGCAATATTCACTAAAATTGTGCTCAGAGATAGGACCTTCTTTCGCATATTCACACAGACAGAATTAATTAAAGACAAACATCAGTTACAATATAAAGAAATCGAAAAACAATACCATAACTATTACTGCAACAAATACAACATTTTCTTTATCACCAAAGCAACAAAATGCAAAATTAGAAATATTATTAACAAGGCACTATTCATAGCCTATCTCAAAACTTATGATCTAACAGATTTAAAACATTGATAGGTCACAGTAATTCTTAAGTATGGATTCAGCTACTTCATGGACACAACATTATCCAAAGCCGACTATCATAATATTCTCAAACATTGTAAAGAAATAATTAAAAACAAACTATTCGCATTCACTACCTTACCTGACGTCATCCCTGCAAATATAAAAATCAAACTATCCCATCCCATTCCCATTCCATCACCTTGATTCTTAGCACAAACAGCTAAAAGCTTATAAACATACTACAACTTTGACTTTCTTTCAGAAACATACTTCAAAAAAAAACTTGAGCTTTCAAGTGAGCCTAAAAATCTTATTCCAGATATCAAAAACCTATTTCCACTAAAACACAGAGCCCAGCTGAAAGACTTAAAAGCACTGATAATAGAACTCAGTGACTTCTATTATGTTCCAAGAAAACTTCCAGGATCCTACTTCGACTTTCCTTCCTCTAAACAATAGTTTCCGTTCTCATATACCGAATTGCCAACCAAAATAGCTATTCATTTCCCAGTAAACAACAACCCAATAGCCAAAAGAGATGCTACACAATTACTCTGAAAACACAATTATATAGTTAGAGCCCTTCCCTTTGATTATATTAAAACAAGACAAGCCCTTCCTCTACCATATCAAATCAGTGAGGACTTTAATGTCACACTTCCAATTCAATAGCAGAGTGAAGTGAACCCATTGCTAGAATTGCTAAATTCAAGATTTAGATTCCAGCTCCCACTAGAACCTGAATGGATTGCCATCAACCTAAATCAAATAAAAAAATCCCCCCTGCCAGCATCATTAAAACTCTTTAAGAAAAACCTCAATATCTTGAAGGATGACTTATATAGAGATTCACCCAAACTTAAAGAAACACTAAACAAGTTTAAAATGGCATACCATAGAAAAATACCATGAAAATGAATTCATTCAGTATTACCTGATCTCCCCACCCTCAATGAGGTAGTCACTTTCCTCAAAGACAATCAAATCAGTATTACTCTCCCTATTATAGAAGATGAATTCCTCTCAAAACATACCAATGAACTAAGTAACTACTTTTATTTCACCAAACTGCCAAATGACTTTATCACTGAACTAGACTACCTGATCCAAAACTAGCTCTTCTCCCCACTTTTTTTATAAACATTTGTAACAACAATGATAGTCACTTCTTTGTTTCCAATAAAAACATCCTTACATTATAACACCAAATTCATAACCTCCTTACTCTAACTACAATCAATATATAAGACCTAAATCAATAAGAAAAACTACAATGCTTTATAGATTCATAACCAAATGCAAGAGATATAATAATTTGTACAGAAACAAAATATATAAACTATCACCCCCTTTCTAGAAAACTTAACAACTATACCATAATTTCAAGCCAAACCAATAACACTTCAAGTAATGGCACATGTATTCTCATTTTTAATAAAATAACAAATCATATCTTCAAGATATTCACACAAAACAAGTATTGGTGTGCAGCACAACTTAAATTCAAACCTAAAATCGAGGTAACAATAATCACCCTATACCTTTCACATAACAATTAATCTAAGAACAAGGCAACTTTATCACTCCACAAATCCATTTCTAACAACAAAACTGAAATGATTATAGTTGGAGATTTCAACGCATTTTCAAAGACAACATCATCAATAAATGCACCTATAAATAACAAAAAAAGAAAAATATATACAGTAACTATCTTCACAACCTAATTGATTCAGCAAAGACTTTTGACAAGAAATATAAATACACATATCTTACATCCACAAGTGCCTCAAAAATTTATCAAGTCTGGCTCACTCCCAATCTAGCAAGTAAAATGTTAAGCTACAATGTATCCGATCCAGCAGCTATAACCTCTAACCACAAGCAGATCAAAATAATATTTGACTGGTTTGAAACAAACCACAGAAAATAAAATTTACGAAAAGGCTTATCAATTTGACAAAGTAATACCTGAACAACTGGCATCAATCAAAGAAGACATCACCCTATAACTTGATCAATTTCCTGCTCTATCATGGTCACTTTTTGAAAGTATAATTATTTAAGCTCTCGACAAAAACATACCTATCAGAAAATGACAAACATTAACCAAAAATAAAAGAAATCTTTTCCCAGAATCAACGATGCTATAAAACATATCAAAATAGCACTCAAGAAAATCAGATCGAATATCTCACCTATTATTCTATATAAAAAAGTTGAGAAGTATCACCAAAGGGTATCATAAGCTCCTCCCAGTCCAAGGTCACTTAAAAAAACACTCCGAACCTTAATCACAGAAAAACAAAAAAAGATAGTATTATTAATAGCAAACAACATTCAAAAAAGAGTTAAAGAGAACTTCACAAACTTCTGGAACAGACTCAAACACTACATTAAAATAGCTTTCAATGATATCAAACCTTCCCTTGACCTTTTAATTCTCACTGATGGATAACAACTGCAAGATGACTCTGAAACCTTAGTTGACATTATTACAAATCACTTCAGAAAGTTATTCATATCCAAAGACTTTAAAATTAACGAAACATGGTAACAAGACTACACACCTAAACAGCAACTAAAAGAGGAAATATACTGAGACCTACTTAACACTATTACCTTACAAGACCTAGAAAAGTCAATAAACTCATTTTTATAAACAAAGCTCCAGGCCCCAGCAAAGTCCCTTACAAAGCATAGAAACATATAGAAACCCCAGTTCTCACTATATTAAACAAGCTCTTTAACAAAATATTAAGAAATGAAAACCCTTCCAGAGTATAGTAATGATTCATAATTACACTTTTGCCAAAAAAACTTATCCGGTCCCATAACTTAAATAACACCAGATCAATTGCTCTCATAGAAACAAGCAGAAAAATCTTCACTAAAATCCTCAACAAATGGTTATTATCAACAATAGCTGAGTTTAATGTCTTATTATTATCCAATTTTGATAGTACAAAAGATCAAAGTACTCTCGAACTGTTGACCATCATTAGATCACTTATTAGCACCTTCACAAACTATGGCAAAAAATACTGGTTAGTCACATTTAATATCTCAAAGGCATATAACTTAATCAATCTCAAGAGTTTAGAGTTTGCCATAAAGAGAATAAAATTACCAACAAAATTTATAAACATTATAATGAAGCTATTGATAGATCAGTCACTTCAATTCATCTCCTACTATAACCTAACCCACCCATATCAGTTTTGCAAGAACTGGACCAAGAAGAAACTATAGTACCACTATTATGAGTCATCTTTTATAATCCAGTTATCTCAAAGATACAAAATATTCTATTACCTAACAATAATATTTTCGCATATATTGATAATATCACAATTTTTACACAAAACTTAGTTACACTACAAAAAGCAACTGACATATTTATATCATTTCTCAAAATAAATCATATAACCTGTAACAAAGCAAAGACCAATCTAATAACAAACCATTCCTGGAAAAGCAACAAACATAAACAATATCTAAAGTAGAGGATATAGAAATAACTTTCAAACCCTTTGAACAAGATATTAATACCTAGGAATCTACTATTCAATCAGTCTCCAGAGCTGTCAACAAAACAAAGGCTTCTAAACAAATCAAATGAATTTATCAAAAGCATTGCCAGCCAAAAGATGTAGAATAGCTTTATAACAAAACAAGTCTTATAATGAATTATCCCAACCCAGATTGATTACGCCCTTCAAATAACACCCTGAGGAAATATGACATTAATACACTCCAAACATCATTTAATAAAGCAATAAAAAAGAAACTGAGTATAGAGTGCACCCTATCAAACAGAGCATACTTTTTACAAGCTGGTATTAACTCAATAGTCCTCAAGGACCGGAAAACAATAACTCTGGTCAAACTATTAGCCACTATTCTATAAACAGGAAAACTACACCTTTCATCCAACAAGAAATCTTATCAATCCAAACCAGCAGTGCAATCTGGCCTTGCCCAATATGTCACTCTCAACACTTTGAACAATCCTGGATCACAGAAGCAGCCCAGATCGCAATAGATTACGAAATAAACATCTGTCCAAATCCATGCCCTTTCGTACATAAGGATGTAAAGTTATCTATAGACCTTCATATTAAAATAAACAAGATGACAGCCCTATATTTATCAAAACACAACATTAAAACAATCAGATATATTACACAATACAATAAATCCAGTATAAATTTATGGGACAAGTTTCATACAAAAATAGGGCGAGTTACTCCTGGCCACACTCCTAAGTAGTATATTAATTTCAAAGAAAACCTCACTACAACAACTGGCAATATGTTACCCCTTCCCAACCCAAAACCTCTTTTCTGGGCTTTCAAAAATGCAAATTGCATAAAATTCATAAAAACAAGAAAGAATTATAACAACAAAGAAATAATTAGAGATCAATATTATATCATAGATGAGAACACAAACCATCTAAACCAGTACCAATGTCATACTCAATCCTGTATCAAAAGCATGCCCATCGAAGCAGCTAAATCATTGTAGCACAAAAAAATAATAATTTCTACTATCTTCTCAACAATTTAAACGAAATAGACACACAACCCATTCTTAAACCCATTAGCAATAAAATAGTACTAATTCAATCATGACCAACAACTTCTCAAGCAAATGCTCCAACAAGTATAGTAGTGACTCAAAGAATCAATGGAATTGATATAGAAAATAACAGCAGTTTACAACTATTCCTCCATACTTTCAGTTTCCATCATGAATTATAAACCATCTTAAACAATATAATTGAAAATACCATACACCATACAAACATAACATGCCTTATGTCTAAACTTTCAAATACGAAGCTCTCATCATATATCAACAAAAAAAATCAAAGTTTAATATAGTCATATAATTGAAAGATGTATGAACTTAGCAAAAATCAAAAACATTAATATAATATACAACAAAATTGAAAGCAAGCCTATCCATCAATTATCACAATATACACAAGTTTTTCTCCTTATAAGCCAATACAATTCTCTACTTCACTACTTATTAATGATAAAATAGGACCTAACATCATATATTGAATAAAGTTCATTAACTCATACATCAAATTATTTTCAATTATCTTAAGCAACAACTGCATATACAAACCTAACAACATTTCTGAATTTCTATGGTTAAAAGAAGCCAATAAAAGTTTTTAGAAATTGGACAAATATAATTACAGAGCCCTAACCACCTTTAGAACGAAGCTATTATTCAATTCTTTACTCACAAGAGATAAATTTCACAAAAGATATCCAATATTATACAAAGATTCAAAGTGTCCTAGATGTGAACATGCAAAAGAAGACCAGCTTTATATATTTAATTGTATTGAAAGCAAGGAAATGATAAAAAAAAAACTGTCCAAACTCAACATAAATCTAAAAAAACAAAGCAAAAATTGACACAAACTAATCTAATAACAACAATACCTGAATCAACCAAAGGAGACACTCTACTTAACATTACTATAGGAAAGTCCAATTAGTATCTAGACTCATTATCTAGTATAAAACTACAAATTCAACTGATGAACGTATAATTAAAAATCCTTTATAAAATTTGGAAACAAAGATCTGCCATAGCCAATATTTCACCAATTAGCGGAATCAAATGGAACAACACAAAAGCAACACATAAATCCAGTTAAGAGAAAAAAAAAACAACAAATAACAATAATGTCCTAAAAATAATTATTGAGTCATAAAACTCATTAAACAACTCTATACAAAAATTACTATTTCTTCCCTTAACAATAACATCATTTTTGAATGGGCATTAGCCATTTGATCCTATTCTGGTGAACCTGAATACTGTCCAGTAGTGTGGTATAATAGAAAAATTGCAATAGACTATAGTTAATTTACCAATAATAAAGATTATTAATGTCATGTTTAAAAATTAATTTTCTAATAAAAACTCGTATTTAATGCTCATTTGCAATAAAAAAAAAAAAAATAAATAAATAAATTGTTAATAATATAGATATAAATAAATTTTATTATGCTCATATGTTAAATGGTCTTATACAAAGCAAATGATAGTTGTTGATTATAATCTCTTTTTAAAAAAAAAGATAGTGCAAAAAAATAAAAGATAAAAAATAAAAAATATTAAAAAAAAAATTGTTGAATTAATATAAAGTGAATTGTAAAAAAAAACTACAATTTTTCTTAATATATCTAAATTAAAGTTTAAATATAATACTTTATATTATTATTATTATCTTTATAGTATTATTTTAATTCAAGAAATAACTGCATATCTCTAATATGCACAAAAATCATCAAATATCTCTATCAAATATAGACAAAAAGATGTAAGGCTTTTTAAAAATGGAAAGCACAAAATGATATTATAAAACAAAAGGAAAAGAAGTTCAAGTACGAACCCAAAGAAGAAGATCTAATCTTCACACAAAGAGAACAATTCATAAAAGATCGGTTCATGTATCTGGTTAACAAATTTATAACACAATGGATAACAAATATTATAGACAACTTTTATATCTTAGAAATTTATTTTAGCACTAGCCCATTCTTGGCAGGTTAGCTCCCATTAAAGGGGTGGCAACAAGTTGCAAGGTGAGTTCCTCCTAAGAGAGGTTATCTCTATTGAGTTTTGTTTGGTAGTAGACTGATAGTATATCTTAGAAAAATT
>CAJVPT010001936.1:0-19322 GCA_910592055.1 Acaulospora colombiana | reverse complement strand
AAAAAAAAAAAAAAAAAAAAAAAAAAAAAAAAAAAAAAAAAAAAAAAAAAAAAAAAAAAAAAAAAAAAAAAAAATTTTTATGTAATATGCACCACTAAAATAGCAGGAGGTTTCCGACAGGGGAGTACTATTCACCGCTACTTACGATATATTGATGTGTTAAAAAGGAAAATATAAAAAATGTGAATGTCGATCTCGACGCAAATCACTTTTTTACTTTATACGCTTAGATTCTAACATTTCTGTTAACCGAGTCAACTAGCAACCTGTCATAGGAAGATAGGCAATTAACTTTCAATTGTGACATAGACAGATTGCGTTCTATTGATTTGATGGTATCGTTACGAGAATTTACATTTGAAGTCATGTTAGAAGTTGGTTCGCTGAACATTTGAATGAAATTTTGATTTTCAGGAATTCTACTCGCGCAGTGCGAACTGTCGTTATTCACGGAGGGAAAATTATTCGGTTGCTTTTTGAAAAACATTGCCGAGCATCCTTTGGTAATTTCTCCATAACCGTAATTACCATAGTGACCATTATGTTTTCGCGTGGATTTATAAACATTATGATCTGGCCACAATTTATTGTGCAATTTTTTAGTGCACATTGCAATCTGATCGTACATATATCTGTCCTCTGGAGAACATTTTCCCCACATTAGACTCGCCCTTTGAGAGATCTCTTTAAGTTTTGACCCTATTTTTGGACCACACTCCGCTATCACCCTTGCCTGGTAATCTTTTCGAAAGATTATAAAACTATTTTGATAACGTTTCGTAGTACGTCTCGGACGACTACTAGGAAATATGAGGTCGTAGAGCGGAAGAAAAAGCTTTGACTCGTACTTATTCCTTTCGTCGTTCGTTAGGACAGAGTTTATAATATCATCGAGATATTCGGTAGTGATGTGTTGAAGATTCGGTACAACCGTGTGAGATCGAAAATAAGGGACGTGCGGGTAATTAATTTGTCCTGTGAGTGAGTAAATTAATGCGGCGTTATTTTCGCGTGACTGGGATCGTGATGAAGGAAAGACGTCATACTCTCTGTCGTACTGCTGGTATAAAGGTAAATGTGTATTCATTTTTTTAAGAAAAGAAATCGTAATTTTTTTAAAAAAAAAAAAAAATAATAAAGAAAAAGGTTTAGATCGAAGCTTTTTATAATCGTGGCTATAAAATAAATTTTCCCATCACATGGATTACAGGGATGATCTTTTCTATTTTAATTACTGTTTTTCTGACGATCTCTACCCATGTAACGATTTATGATCAATCATCAAAATTTCAATATTGAGCCACGATTTCTAACTCATGATTATGCACCGTACGTACATAATTCATTGGAGAAAGTGATCAAATAAACATAAACATCGGCAACCTGTTAGCAAGGAAATAAAGAAGAGTCACAAAAATAACGGATTGAGGTACTTATGTTCCATTTCAAAGAAAAAATCGGATTTAATCGGATTCCCCGAAACCAAAATTGAATAGACAGTTTACTTACACAGTAATAATAAATTATCTAAAGAAATATCTCAAGAAATAAAGAAGAACGTAATCGAATTCATCTTCTTGTTACCGCTCAAAAAGTCAAAAAAGAAATTATTGTAACGTTAGAAGATTGATTTCTGTATTCTTACTTACTTATTTGCTCGTACCAAACAATATTAGTATCTCTATAATAATTCCGGAAGGCAAGAGGTCTATTAGCGACAAGCGTTCGAAGACAAAAGCATACTCTTTTCCCATTATAGGATCTTATTTGAATCATCTTTCAATGAACCCGTCGACAAAACAAATTTGTGTCCGAATATTCGACAGCGACAATCCCGAAGACCAATATTTCTGCGATCACAACGACGTCTAACGATTTCGCGAACCTTGTCTCGAAAATATCGTCTACAAGCGGGCCTGGCTATATCCTGAGAGGATTTTCCTTGCATACTTGCGGGAATGTTTTTAAAAAGCCATCAATCAAAACATATGCGATGACCATTCTTTTTTTTTTTTTTTTTAATCACTTATGGTCGGTTGCAGCGAAAAAAATCCTGAAATGATGTAATTAAGTTCTAAAGGTGACAAAATAATTTCCCGCATCAAAGAATTCAAAATTAACTAATCATGTATCGTGAATAACTTTATTTCAGCAATATTACCTAAACTAGCCGTAATCCTAATTTTGTGAATCGTTTTCATTCTAATGCGATAGTCATTGGTGAGTTTTCGATTGATCATCGTTAAAAGGGTAAGTCTCACATAGAATACGTGAGACCAAGGATGAAGATTTTTCTGTCGTTATTGGCACGATGAAATTAATTTCTTTGAACAAAACAGATAATAATTAAGATAATAAATAAAGTAAATAACGACCTTCATTTCATTGACCAATTTTTTCTCGATACATGCAGCGCCTTGCATCAAAAAAGAAATCCATTTTATTATGTTTTAAGATTATCAGCGAATAAGATAGTAGTATTGTTATTTGATGTGAACATGTGAACTAGTCCACCGTTTTACGATGAAACACAAAAAACACGTCTTGATATTCGCATCCCAATTATATTGATTTTATTAACCTTCGTAGATTTGGTAAAACATTTTTTTTTTTTTTTTTTTTTTTTTTTTTTTTTTTTTTTTTTTTTTTTTTTTTTTTTTTTTTTTTTTTTTTTTTTTTATTATTTTTTTTTTTTTTTTTTTTTTTTTTTTTTTTTTTTTTTTTTTTTTTTTTTTTTTTTTGATACGTAACAAATGAAAGAAGAATTTTAAATATTATTTTTTCATCGAAATTGATTGTGCATAAATTATTGGTCACACTATCAAAACTTTCTATTGGATGTGAAAATAGAGAATGAAACAACACTTGATTGTTGACACGGTGGTGAGATCTCTTATCATAGATAGATTATGTATTAGAAGCAAATTCTGGGCAAAGCTGACTATCGGACAAGACAAAAGTGGAAAGGTTCCTGCGAATCATTGGAGCCCAATAACTTAAACAATAAAATATGTTTTGTTATCAGGTTAAATCAGCGCAAATAAACTTTAAATTTTGCGCAACAGCCTAAAAAATTCACACGCGCATAATTCCACTTCCTTCGTTATTGTCAAAAGATAAACATATTTGCTTTCACATGATTTTTAATTTATTATGTTTCACATATAGAAAACAAAGTAACTTCACTCCTATATTTAATATTAGCACGTCGCGGTTAGTCGTGTATCCGAAAATTCGGTCATTTGAAGCATACATGCATGGTTTGTATAAAACACGAGGAGATGCATAACATTTATTCCTTAATCAGAAACGTAAACCACTCGTAAACTCAAATTTTCTTTTTGTCAATATCCAAATAATTTGCGACATGTTACATACTTTTTATAAATGACATTTGCACATTTCTGACCTTTAATAGAGATAACTTAAAACGAAGATCATTGTGCCCCAAGTTCTGGCAAGCACGTAATTAGAAAATCGGTTGTGTAAATTTCAAGATGCAGTGTACCTTTTCTCAAAAAACCAGTTCCCATTGTTAACCAATGTTTACCGCAAGATCCAAACAGGCGAGTTCGATGACTCCTTCCTCATGAATACAAGTACTCCCGTTGCAACCATCTTGAATATTAATTATGCCTCTTCTGAAGACTTTGTGACCATGTTAAGTTACATTTGCAATTCGGATTACCCATGACGACTGTGTATATCTAATATGGGCGTCATTGTTAATCTAACAACAATAACGACGCTAATTATTAGCAATGACGATGAAATATCGTATCCCTTTATTTTTATCAATACGTTGATCGAAAACGGCAACGATCAATTTTTCGGGTACGTACTGGTCGATTACCTGATTGGAAAAGTCGCTTACCCTAGCGCTTAAAAACTTTATATATTGCGAACCAATAGTTTTTTACTAACTTCAAGAATTTTATAATCTAACATTAAAATGATCAAAATAAATAAATAAAATAAAAAGCAATACGTTTTAATATTCTTTTTTTTTTTAAATATGATGAATGTGTATATAATTTAATTTATTCATTCAAAGTAACAAATTATAATACATTTTCACTATAAATAATTTTTTTTAAATGCTGGCAAAGCCAATAATTTAATGAAACTCAAAGTAACAAAAAGGAAAAATTCCTAAAACTGTACATTCAGATATTCTGACAAATAAAGTAAACAGTAGAAGATTTTCTAAGGAAGCACTTCACCTCGTGACTGGATCACCTTCTAAAAAGACAAAAAAGCTAGTGTAAAAATTGTCTAGCATTGAAAAAATTTTCAAATATAACAAACATCAAAGAGCTGTTGAACAAAGACTTAGATTTTCTTTTCTATCAATCATTGGTTGAAAATAAATATCAAGGAGAAAGTCAATACCTACAAATTATACATTGAAATACTATCTCTTTTCATCTTTAAAAGAGAAGAAGGAGCAATTTCTTTTACAGTTTCTTTTTTCTAAAGTAGAAATGAATGATTTTAGAGATTAACTTTCTTAATATTACTTTATTTTTAAAAGTCACCTAGAGAACTATTTTTTAAAGATTTGATAGAACCTATAATCAAGAAGGCACCTTAAAATCTATGGTGAAGTTACAATTCAATCTTAAAGATAATATCAGCTTCAATTATATACTACTTATTTGAGAAGGTACAAATTTTCCAAAAATAAGTTAAGCTTTTTGGTGTTTTTTTATTCTAACTTTATTTTTCAACTAATATTTTTACTACAATAAGAATTATAAGTATCACCGACAACTTTAAAAACTATTTTGAAAGATGAGTCATATGAAAAATTTAATAATTTATGATTCTTTTACAAACCATAAATCAGAATTAAAAACTCACAAGTTATAAAAAGCTTTTTATCTATTTTGCTTATTTTTATACTTATAAAACATATCTTTATCTATTTATTAGAACTGAAAAAATCTATATAAATATTAAGAATAAATAATTTCAATAATAAAAATAATTGAAAAATATTAAAACCTTTATTATAATCAAATAAAAATTTTTTGATTCAATAATATAATCAGTTTTATATACCATATTCATTTGCATTCAAACAAAAATAACTTATAATAGATTTTAAGTTTTTATTAACTGAAAAAAATTTTTTTTTTAAATGCTGACTCAGCCTTGTTTTATTTATATGTTTGCAGTAAAATTACATAGTGAAACTATCCTAGAACTTATTACTTGTTTTTTACCAATAAAACTCAATAGATGATTCTCATTTGTGGGGATACTCACATCATGACTTGTTACCATCCATTATAAGGAGGCTAATCTGCCAAGAATGGGTTAGTACTGAAATAAATTTCAAAGATAAAGGAATGGTCTATAATGTTTATAAGCCAATGATTTATGAAGTCATTGACCAGATTAATATATTGATCTTTTATGTGTCTTTTCCTTGAGTTAAATATAGATCTTTCTTTTTGGACTCATATTTTGTTTGTTTCTCCTTTTTTTCTGTGATGGCCATAATTACCTTCCACTTCTGGAATATTTTATATCTTTCCATCCAGGTTTTGTATAGGAAATTGATTATATTGATAATTATTTGAATGAGACAGATCTTTCTGTTCAGTCTGTTTGGAATGGCTATTTAGATATAGAAGACTAGTTCAAAGAAGAAGGCACCTTTGATGCTTGCTATCAAGTATTCTTTGTATCTTCCGTTCATTTTGCTTGTGAATTTACTCTTAAACTTCTTCTCCTTCTCTTGTGTTGTGTATCTTTTGATATGGATAATTACAATATTAATTAGGAAATCTTCAGTTTTGGGTCTGAGTTGATTGCAAATGAATGGATATATGCTCATTTCTGATTTATGGCATTTGGGGCATTTGTTGTCCTTGTATAAAAAGGGGTTCTAACATGTAATTTGCTTTTGGATGGCAGTTTATCGTTTCAAATGCTAAGATAAAATTTTCTGAATTTTTTATCTTCCTAATCAGTGTAATGGTTACTTTTTTGATTGGTTGTAATAGGGTAATGATTGTTTGCTAGTGTGTTTCTTATATTATTCTTTTATTATAATTATATCTTGTTCAATTGATGAGTCTTTATTTTGTTAGATGAATTATCAGTATAAGCTTTTTTGTTATTAGTTTTATAGGGATTTCTGTAAAGATATTGTTCCATCGAGGAACTATATCTAAGGGACTGTGTTGTATTCTTAGGATCTTAATCACTTTCTCGCCTAGTCTCATTTCTTTCTATTTATCAATTTGTGCCAAGTAATTTGCTTGTTCATTGTATTCAATTTCTAAGTATTTTTTTATTTTATATAGGAAGAGTTTTATTTGATTCTATTTGCATAGACTTGTTATTTGAAGCAGGATGTTTGAATTTTTTTGTCTTTTTATAATTTTTTCTGGGTTTCCCTTTTGGGTCTTAAGAATACCATTAATTGCTGCCTAACTATCTGTGTATAAAATTGCTGAACTGTATTTAGATAAAACACTAAGTGCTATGAAGATCACTGTGATTTCTTCTCTGATAGGAAATAGGTGTATTATTACTTGTTCTTGAAAAGTATGTTCCTTTAAATTTGAGATAATGATAATCCAGTCCAGACCCATGTGATATTTTCCATTAAAATTATTTAGAGAGCTATTAGTAATGTCATGAACTATTCCGGTGAGTTCATCACTAATCTGTGACACCTCGCATAACCTAGGCTTCTCAAGAATACTCACAAATGACATAAAGAAGAGAATACCTCCTATAAAGAACACTTAGGGAAGGCAGAGGTGTGATGATTGACTTGGCCAAAGATAAGTATCACTTTATTGCATTCTCTTTCTTTGGTATATCACTAACTCTTATCTCTATTCTCAATGAGGATTGTTTTTCCTAACATATTCAGCTTTGCCTTTTCGGCATACATTTGTAAGCTATTTATACTTTTCTATTTAACAATGGCTATTTACTTTATAATCGGCTATACTAACCCTAAGCTTTGCGAAACTTTCTATACTTTTCAATTATACACAGTTCCCTTATCAGTACCCGAGCCTTATCTATAGTTTCTTACCTTGTGACACTCAATTTTTCATGCCAGACTTTTGAATTTTTGGATTCTAGATTGTTACACATAAATCATATCACCCACGTGATTTATAACAATAAATATCTCAAATATAATATAGTTTTCAAGCTTTTCTCTTATTGTTGCTAGTGTTTCCAGGCTTTCTGTAAAGCTATTGAGCAGTTTGTTCAAATACTTGTGATGTAAATGTAAACTTTTAAGAGAGTGAATTTTGATATTTGCTTTCTGTTGAGTTGGAGGGGCATATATATATTCAGAAAGTGTAATAGATAGAGAATTGGTAAAAATCCTGTTTTGTCAGTTTGTTTCTTTTCTGTGTGATTGCTTTTCCTTGTTGATGCCTTGCTTTTATGGACTGGTATTGAGATGGATTGTTGTTTAATGGCCATAAAGCTACATTTCCCTGTTTGATTCTCCAAGGTATTAATTATCACTAATCAAAAAAAAATTATTCAGCATACTGCCACTCATATAACATTTGGTAAAAAATAAACAATTCAGCAAAAAAAAATTATTCAACATACTGGTACTTATATAACATTCAGCAAAAAATAAACAATTCAGCAAAAAAATGATAAATAAATTGATAACAACAAAAATCAGCATATTAAGAATTTGTAAAAAAATTTATTAACAATTTGTCAAATAATTCATTAATAATTTGACAATAATTCATTAACAATTCAGCAATAATTCATTAAAAGTTCATCACAAAATTATTTATTAACAATTTAATAAAAATTTGACATTAATTTATTAATAGTTTACAATTATACTGAACATAACCTGAACCATCTATGGGACAGACAATTACAATTGCATATAAGAACCTGGTTGCAAAGAATGGAAAACAAAGGGACATTAGGACAAATCTCCAGGATGGGACTACAAAACTTACAAAATCTCTTTTGGTTGACAAACTCAGTAACATCACATCTCACATAGCCTTTTCTCAAGGCAGGATAAAACCTGGACCACAATATCCTCTAAGTGCTAAGGAAACATGACTTCCAATTCCACTTCAATGCAAAGATCACTATTCTCCAGAAGATAGACAAGATTGATGACACAATTGAAGAAGCAATACCAAAATCAGTATACCATCAGTATAAACAAATGCTAAGGAGACATAACTTAATGTTCATAGGACTAATCATCAAATCAACAGGAACACGACTACTATACTGGAGAGAACTTGGGGCCATAAATAAAACAAAGAAAAGAAATACATCAAAATGATACAAAGAGATTGTAGAGAACCTCAAAAACTCAGCTAGCATATAAGATAGATTAGAGGATGAGATAAGCACACACCGAATATACAACCAAAACAGACCCCTGATAATGGAAGACTCATATAAACCACATTGTGGAGCAACACTTAAGCAAGACAAAGAAGTGATAGGCAAGAAGAAATAGAATAATAGCCCCAATACAGTAGTCTTCAAATACTACACCAGAATAGGAGAGCAATTACCACTAGAAAAATGTACCGAGTGCTCACTAAATGAAGGGAAAGATACAGCACCAGGAATCTGCACCTTTGCAGCCAAGAAACAGTACACAATTCAAGTTCTAGTAGAAAGGACAAGTATCTCATCTAAGGGAAACAAAGGCAGCTCAACAAGCACTCTGCGATGCAGGATATCTACAGATTTCACCAAGAAAGAGCTAAAAAACCTCACTGAAACCCCTCAGACAAATCCAAGCTCCTGGAAAGTCAACATAAGCAGTGCTGAACCAGAGACAACAAAAATCAACGAAATGTTTGAGATAAATGAAAAAGAATTCGATACCCTGACAACAATCCAACAGTACATGAAAAACTGTTATCATATTACAATATATACAGATGGCTCAGTATCAAGCTATAGTAACAGACCATACATGGGCCTGGGCTGGATCATAGAAGATGAGACAGGAATACAACACACCTTTCAAGGACAGACACAGCTATTCGTCTTTTTAATGTGAGCAGAACTAATGGTCATAACCACAATAATAAGCATGCTATGCAGAAATACTACAGTTGACTTGCATACGGACAGCCAAGCGACTATAACAAATCTAACAGAAGCTATGAATACCACCAAAATTAAAAAGAGAAAAAAACCAAACCAGACCATAGTAGACACCTTCAATCACATCAGGCAACAGATGGACCTAGACATTAGATTACATAAGGTGAAAGCACACACAGGTATCCTTTTCAATGAGAAAGCAAACAAGCTAGCCTGGATAGATCCCATTTCACTAGATATGAAACCAAACCAGAAAATTATCAACATCAGAAAACAGCACCAAGAACTGACACCAATAAACATGATATGGAATATATCACAGATAGATATCCCAGACAAAGACCTAGTGAAGCAAGTTAACAAGACCATCAGGCTAATCAAGTGGAAACTATTAAATAGAATACAAAACAGATTTACAGAAGAGGACTTGAGAAACATATACTGGAAACACACGTTTAATAGCCTGTATCCATTCAAAATGAATGAACATACAACATCAAAAAAAGAACACCACAGGAGGAAATTCAATTTCAACCTCTGGTATGAGGAACTGTTAACTAAAACCAAACTATACAACAGATATCTACTAATATACAAGGACGACAAATGCCATAAATGTGATACAACAGAAGACTTCGCACACCCCTTCCTATGCAACAACAACACAGAAACTTTAAAGGAAATTTCCACAGGATCCTAATTAAACATGCATCATCCCATATAATCAAGGAAAATAGGAAGAGCTTCAAGGAGGTCATATATAGACGGATACAATTGGTCAACCCCAGAATCTTTAACTTACTGATCCGTGGTGCAGTACTAAAGAAAATACCTGCGACACTTGACACAATCATATCAGGCAAAAACAAAATAACAGAAATCATAATGAACATAATAAGGAAATGGAAGGAGCTTTTATATGACATATGGAAACAAAGATATGAGGAAGCTCATGAACAGGAAACCTCCAAAGTAGAATCAAACTGAACAAACAAAAAAGAACCAGAGCAAAGAAAACCAAGAACCACACAAATACAATCACAGTATAACAGTCCTTACTAAACTTGACTGGAATAGTAAATCAATACATGAACGAATACATTAAATACCAAACTAATATTTTCTCCATTATATCTTTTTATACGACAACTAGCACGGCCTTGGCATGTTAGTTTCTTCCCTCAAGGAAGGGCAACAGGCCACGAGATAGCCATGGCTTATCAAGTTTTACTATTACTGAATATACATCCCTGTATTATAGTTATAACTATTTAGTATAAATGTAATTTGAAAGAATAATAAAACAAGATTGTACCAGTTAAAAAAAAAAAAAAAAAAAATTTATTAATAATTTATCCAAAATTCATCAACTATTCCTTAAAAATTCAGCAACTATTTATCAAAACTATTCATTAAAAATTCATTAACTATTTGTTAAAAAATCAGCAACTATTTATTAAATTATTCATTAAAGGTCCATTAACTATTCATTAAAAATTCAACAACTATTTATTAGTAATAAAGTAAAAAAAATTGATAAACTTATGTGTGAATTTTTTTGAATTGGGATTATATTTATAAATTATAAATAATAAAAACTATAATATAATAAATAATATATTATTTATATTATTATAATTTAATTAATTATATATATTATTATGTAAATAATATTAAATAATATATAAATATAAATGATTTTTTTCACAAGTTTTATAAATTTTTGGATAAATAATTGCCAAATTTTTAATGAATGATCAATGAACTTTTAATGAATAATTTAATGAATAGTTGTTAAATATTTAATGAATTGTTAATGAATTTTTAATGAATAGTTTTAATGAATAGTTATCAAATTTTTTAATGAATAAATAATGAATTTTTTATGAATTATTAATAAATTTTTATTGAATTGTTAATAAATAATTTTATAATGAATTCATCTCAAATCTTAAAAATTTCATTTTTTGGAAATTTTTGGCAGAACACTAAGAAAAGATGTCTTTTCACAATGAAAACTCCAAACTGCAATCAATTTCACAATAAGAACAGAACACACAATAAGATATGAGAAAAGAACAAGCAAAGACAATGCTAAATAGAGAATATAACCATATACAAAGAAGCTTAACCTAGAGATCAACAAGTCTCAAGCCACTCAATAAGCAACAAACAAACAACAAACTAAACTATCCCAATCAACGACACAGCAAGATGCTCTCAACCCAACCAGTAAACCTGCAGAACTAAACAGTCAAGCAACCACATCTTCTTCATAGAGTGATTTAGTGAAGCACGAAGATGGAAAAGAAATCTATAACCAACTATCCCAAGCTAAAAGATCCAACAAGTCGAGAAGTAAAATGGTAAGGATAGATAATACAGATGAGGAAATGGGCACAGAAGACCAGGAAGACTCAGAAACTGCATGGTTTACAGCAAGGAAAGGGAAAAACAAAGTAACTTTTTTGTACAATAGAATATCAAGACCTACCTTTCCCTTTGACAGGTTAATTAGATATAACCAAATAAGACACAAAGTAGGAGTTCCAGCCAATTTAGTCAAAGGCAAAACAATCCATAAAAAATTGAACATATTATCATGGCACTCAATTTCCCAGAAGGTCTCTTGACAGTATGTAGTAAAGGAAAAAATAAAAAGATAAAAATCATCGCTATTTTCAATGGTCTACAAGCCACCCAATATGCCACCACTATTATTCTATCTAATATGGATAATACAAGACTATCACACATGGAAACTGATCGTCAAATGATCAATAAGGAAAATTCAATTGTAGTATAGGATATCCCCTGAACATAAAATTTATCGAAGTCAAACAAGCCTTTACAAAATATGAAGAAATCCAAGGCATCACTATGAAAACCCAAAATCTTTGGCAATGTGCCACTATCACCTTCACAGACAAGACTATCAAAAACAAACTAGTGGATCTCAGAAGTATACTTATCAAAGGAGACTCAGTCAGAATCAATATCAACAAGCAGTAATTTATTTCAATCTCAGTTACAATCAACCCTTCAATTATTAGACAATAGTATCAAAAACATTTGAGATCATCAAACACAACTCTTCTCATCATTGGATAGTATGCAAAACAGCATGAACCAAATTATTGTAGCCTTTGATACAGTTACCAAAACTCCTACCACAACATACCTGTCATCCCAAGATTAAAAATGGGTACAACATAAAGCAATAGCAATAAAAAAGAATTAGAAAACGAATTGTACAACACAACTACAACTCTTAACGATCTTTCTTTGAATCAAAACTCAGGGACACTTACACATTCAATCACAAACAGCACACTTGACAAAAGTGACAATAATCAATCTCGGAACCCATCAAATCAACAAACACAATATACACTCTACATAGATAACAATCCAATCATATTTCAAATTTTTCAATCTTAGAACACAACTAGAAAATCCTTATTACAAATGTCAGGGGCCTTAAATCAAATCCAGGCAAACTACAATTATGAATAGAATGGGTCAACAAACATAAGCCAACTATCCTTGCTTTTATAGAAACAAAAATCAGTAGCAAAGAAGGCACCTTCATCCAACTCAACAACTACTAAACCACATGGAGTAATCAAAGCAATCAAATCAAAGGATTTGATATCATATGGCTTATTGAAAAAAATCATTGCAAAACATATTTTCAAAAAACAAATATGAAAAGATAAAATCATTACAGTAGATCTTCTTTTTAGATTCAAATGCAAACTCAAAATAATCAACATCTACCTGCTCTCTCAATCACATAAAGACAATTATAAGTGTATCCAAGAAACTCTCAAACTTATCAATGAAGCAAAAATTGCAAACTGCCACATCATAATTCTAGGAAACTTTAACTTTGTTCCCAACCCCAGTATTGATATGCCTAATTTCAACACCCCCAAAAGAAATCAATACTTATCAACTAGAAAATTAGTCCAATGGCTTATGAACAATCAGTTTATAGACACTTTTAGAGACTTACACCCCTACAGCACCCAATACACTTGGAGCAATTCCAAGGTAATCACTAGTAGAATTGATCAAATTTGAATCTCAACATTACCACTATGGCTTTTAACCAATACAAATATTCAAATGTTTGATAAAGAACTCTTGGAGACAGACTTTGATACAACCTATTGCAACTATCAATATTGGAACTTAGATTTCCTTCAAGCCAATAGAATTAGAGTAAACCCAATAACAGATTCAAATAGGAAGATACACCATCAGATAAATGGAAAGACTTCAACGAATATATATATTTAAGACTACAATCATCTTGACCAATCTCAATCTCAACAGAAGACACTATAGAAAGAAAATAGAATCTGCTAAGAGACACAATCCTCCAAAGTGTGACACTTTCATATAAAAAGATACAACAAATCAAAACACACTCCAAAACCTCTCAAACCATCAATATACATACTATGAAAACTCTCCAAACTCCATTCTCTATGCAAACAACTAATAGATAATGACCTTCTTACAGATATCATTGAAACAAAAATAGATACCATTATCAAGAAGCTCTATATCCAATATAATAATACAATCAACGCAATTATGAGACCTTCAATGCAACAATATTCTCCAATGGATCTAAGTTTTCGAAACAATGAGAACTACCCATAAACAAATCTTCAACAAGAATTGTAAAAATTAATAAATTGACACAATTAATAAAAGACTTCTCAGAAGACAAACATACTTCAACATCAACAAAAAACAAATGATTAGAAATCTTCTAAATGATCCCAAAAAACATATCACACTTGACAAAAGTATTTCAAGTGATTCAGAAGAGACAATCACCACAGATCCAGAAGAGAGCAAAACACTGGTCAGTGCATACTTCAAAAAATGAACAAGTAAGCGCAACACTATCAAAACCAAAGACACAAGATGGGAGAAGATCTACACACTTTCCATACATATAAACAAAGAATGATATACCAGTGTAACAGCACTCATAACAACAAGGGAAATACAAGACACTATCAAATGTTGCTCCTCAAAATCAGCACCTAATACTATAGACATCCCATACATAGTACTCAAAAAACTCTCAAGTGAATCACTCATCTTCATCATAGACCTCTTTAATGATATTCTCAAACAAGGAAGAGTCCCAATAGAATGGAAAAGAGACAGTATCCACTCTATTCCCAAGCCAAAGTCTTGGGAAAATGATATCAATATCACAAAATCAATCACATTACTCAAAATAATTAGAAAAGTCTTCACAAAAATTTTAACCAACAGACTAGTCATGACACTCCAATTACATCAAATTCTCTCGATACACAACTGAGCAGCATTACCAGGATTTAGTACACAAGAACCAATACATATTCTTCAGGCAATTCAAGATGATACAAGGCAAATCCACAAATAAGCTTGGATTCTGAGTTTGGACATGGCCAAAGCATTCGACTCCATAAACATCTCTAGACTCAAATAAGCCCTCAAAGGAATCAAATGCCCAAACAAAATTACTCAAATAATCGCAAACATTTGTGAAACTGACTAAACCATGTACTCACACCCTTTGAACCCTTACTCCAATACATAGTAAAGGATGGCATAAATCAAGGAGACACAATATCACCCCTCTTATGAAGAACCTTTTATGACTTACTCATTACACATATCTCTGAACAAACCAGAGGATACACACTAACAGAGAAACAATAGTCAGATCCCAAATACTAACTACCATAAATTACAAAACATTTTATATATTACTTTCATAAACGATACAACCCTATTCACAGAAAACAGCACCAACATTAAAAAAATATGTGACATCTGTTTAGATTTTTATAGAATCAATGACATCAATATCAATGCCACAAAATCAAATCTTATAGTACTCAATGCCATTCCAAACTTAAACAACATGGTTCAAATTCAAAACCAATTCATACATATGCTCATATCAAATCAAGCAGCAAGAATCCTAGGCATTTACCTCGAAGATAGAGGAACCATAGCCTTTTAATAACAACTAATTAAAGACAAGACAATTAAATATGCCAATACAATCAAATGAAAAACAACAACTGACAAACAAATCTGATACCTTCACAATCAAGTCTGAATACCAATAATTACATACTTGCTTTAGATATGATCCTCACAAAGTCCAACTGCGATAAAATAATAAGTATCCTCAATACAACCTACAAATAAACTCTATTTAGCCCAATCTGCATCAAACTCCATACTCTTCAATCCAATGGAATATAGATTCTTCTATCTTTGGGACAGGCAACTCCTACTATATGCAAACAACTGGTACAAAAGAATCCACAGACAGGACATAATAGTAAAGATCACAACTATGTGTCTACAAGAACTCCAAAATAGATAGTGGCCTACCAAAACCATCACAAGCACCCACTTTACAAACACCTTCCTCCCACAGGGTCATTATTTTACACATGACCTAATATATCTTCTCAGACAAAATGGATTCACAAGTACCAACTTCAATTTTCAGATGATTAAAAAAACAGACATAACAATAAAAGAAGTAATATATCTAGACTGGTACAATAAACATCAAAAATAGCTAGCAAACAACCAAATTCTCTTCATCAATCAAATTACTAACTATACAGGATCATGTCTGGCTACCTGGGTGGAGATCACAACTTCTAACAAAAAACCCAACAGGAAGAAATCAATATGGTTCTGAAAGCTACAACAAAATTAAGAAATAATCAGATTAATATAGAATAGATATATAAATAACAATAACATGAAACAAACTCATAGACTAGCTATAAAAACATCAAACCAGAAAATCAAATAGACTGCCACAATACAAACAGATGAAAGCATCATCTGCAGGAAAAAAACTATCATCAATAACACTGTTAAATTATAGCACTACACATATACTAACAATAACTCACCCTTCCATGAATGCCAAGAATGTGCTCTAAACACATCTGAAAAACAAGGGGAATGCATCTTCTTCAAGGAAAAAAACAGTCTCATCTGTATTCCAGTACATAAAAGCAGAACTAGCTCTAAAGATATACCTAGTAACAACCTTCATCAATGCAGCAGAATCTTATCTTACAGTCTAAATAAACTTCTCATAAATAAACTAGTCCACGACAAACTTTCACTACCCCTCACCATCAACAACAACCTATAACACACAACAACAGACTCTTTAAAAAAATTATAGATACAACAGAAAGCATACTCACTGAACTGGCCAACATCCGACAAACAATCCACAAACTCAAAAACATCACAGTATATATAATGGCCCCTTGGACACAGACCATAGAATGGGTTTCAAATAGTATATCATTCAAACCCCAGGAATCAACTTCAAAGGGAAAATATATAACTATCCTTCCTTCACAAGAGCTGAATTAGTCATTGAGCCTTATTCTTAATGACAGCTCCAACAAACAGCAATATTACAATATGTAGTGACAGTTAAGTAGCACTCGATGCCAGTGCTAGCGGAGTCTTGACACATTAATGTTCACCAAGGAGGACTGCAGCAAGTCACAGGGTTTCTAATAATAGAATACTGAGTCATAGTGTTTTTTTTCTTTCATAAATATATAGACTCACAATTAAATTTGTGTATATAAGCCTGTACTAATGAATAAATAAAAACTCAATAGCAGGACTTCACCAATTAAAAAAAAAAAAAAAAAGTAGCACACGATACTATTTCCAAAGTTCAAGGAAACCCAACCATCATCAGAACACTCAAAAATTGTACTCTAATCAATATAATCAATTATATCACTAAACAATAAAGACTTAATATAATATGGAAAAAAATTAAAGTATATAACAATGACCCAGATAATGATAAAGCAGACATGCTTGCCAAGAAGGCAACCATTACAGGCAAAGCCTCAGAAATCAATTTTATCCCTATAAAAGATAGCCAGAATCCATGGATTCAAGAGTGGAATGGACATGTCTTAGATAACACAATATCAAAAACTGCAAGGAACCTCATCAAAGCAAGGCATATCTTCAGCTGAAAAATACTAGACCATAACCTAACCTTAACAAACAGCAATACACTACAAAATATAGCATGAGTGAAATCAATGATCCACAAATCTTCATATCAAATAACAATGGATGTAACTAATAAACTGGACCACAACACCAGATCTTTCAGACTTAGACTATGGATCTTAGAACTGCAACCAAAGATAAGTTACACAAAAGGGCAGTAATAACATATAAAGATAACTTCTGCATCAGCTATCAACATATCAAAACTAGCACTTATACAATAATATGTGAAGGCAATAACATAAACATCTTCAAAAAACTATTCCAGATAAATAATGAGGAAATTAGTAGTAGAAAACAACAAACCCCTCAAAAAACATTGAATAACAAACTAAAAAAAATGCAAAGTAAATAAACTTCTGTGGAAAGAAACTATATTGAAAGAGAAGCACTAACAAAAGATCTTTTAAAAATAATAAAGAAATACACAATAGTAGAAAATCAAAAAGAGATTATCAAAAATATCATAAATAAATTCTTGACTACCCTTCAGGACAAATGGCAATCGAGGTTCCAGCTCTTCTCACAATAGAAAACGAATCAAAATATAATCAAAAAAGATAAATAAAATAGAAAATACCAGACAAAAGAACCACTATGTACAAATTATATATCCCGGAAATCAATAAAATCATGAAATACTCTAGTCAACACTGGATCAACTGGAACACAATATATTCATTCAAAACATATTTTTATGGTATAGATAGAGTCTTGGCAGATTAGTCAAATACATACCAGTACTTGATAATAAGCCATATGATAGAACTATTCTTAGTAAGTTTAATTAGGTAGCTAGAGAGTTAAATTTGTATAAAATAAATTTATATATACTCATAACAATTTTCAATAAACAAGGTGTAAGCCATCCAGTTAAAAAAAAAATTTTTTTTTTGTAATGAATTTTTAATGAATTGTTAATGAATTATTGCCAGATTATTAATAAATTATTTGATAAATTGTTAATAAATTTTTTGCCAAATTGTTAATATGTCAATTTTTTTGATTACCAAATTTTTGATTGTCAAATTTTTAATTGCTGAATTTTTGATTGCCACTTTATTGTCAAAATAATAATATGCTGAGTGGCAGCAATAAAAAAGAATCCAGCAATATTTTTATTAATAAATTTAATCAAATTCATCAATAATTCAGCTGCTGAATGACACAATTTCAACTAGTGTATATAGTGTATCCTTTACATGCCTCTAATGAGGAATATTCTGGATTTTGTATATAATGTCTATATTTGATGGTATTTTGATCTATTTTTCATTGTTTTTTAACAATTGTTGAAATGCTTTCTTTTATTGTATAAATTCAGTAAGGTCTAGTTATAGAGAGGTTGATAGTGGGTGTGCCTTGTATAAAGATATTTTGATTGTATTTGAGTCACCCGAGTTTTTGATTTCCAGTGTTACTTTAAGTTTGTTTTGTATAATAGTGAACTATCTGAGGATTGGATCTGAAATAGATTTTTTATTGATTCAAATAACTTGATACCATTACGTGTTTTAGTTTTATCTGTATTGAGAAGTTATCCTATAAAAATTATATTATGTTTCTTTAGGTTTTTCTGATGTTTGGTAAAGAAGGCCTTCCTCATTATATTTTCAATTGGAATGTCAACTTTTTTTATTAAAGTCAGGCTATAGGTTTCTTGTGGCAGGCATGCTGTGAAGCTATGTTTTCTCAGGAGCCATATAATGTCATGTATGAGATTATTGCCTAGCTTTTTCAGGGGATCTTCTATTTTGTTAATAATGGGATATATTGACTAGAATTTATTTTGCAGAATCTGAAGTCTTATTTTTGAAATTTCTCCTGCCCTATTGATTTCCTATTAGTCTAGTTTGTAGTATGTAATAATAATTGTCTATACTAGAGATATATTATATTGTATTTATATTTGTTGTATAGGATATTGTTGAGAGTCATTTTGGCTAAGCCTAGTTTGTGTTTGAAGGTTAACATGATATTACTCATGAGGCAGTTGCATGATTTTTCTAATAGAATGATATTATTGTACAGGTATTTAGTGCTAGGAATTAGAACATAGTTTATGATATATTACATCTATTTATCTGTGAGGTTTTTTATTCCTATTATTCTTT
>CAJVPT010001935.1:0-19323 GCA_910592055.1 Acaulospora colombiana | reverse complement strand
AAAAAAAAAAAAAAATAAAAAAAAAAAAAAAAAAAAAAAAAAAAAAAAAAAAAAAAAAAAAAAAAAAAAAAAAAAAAGATAATAAGTATATTAATTAAAAAATAATTCAAATTGATAAAAAATATAATGTTATTTTTAAGTTATATTTAAAGAAATAGTTTTTAATAATAAATTATTATATAAATATTTAATAATATATATAATAAAAAAAAGTTATATCAATTCTAACCATAAGTTAATAAATATAAATATAAATATATTGTATATATCATATGGATTTTTAAAATGTTTAATATATTGTATAAGTAAGTTACTTGTATTTCTTTTTAGAAATAAAATTTAGAATATTTTATGCAATATAATAAATAAGGTTCAAATAATATTTATAAATATTAGTAAATTAAATTAAACAGGTTTTATTTATTAAATTTATTATATAGATTATAATTTTTTATAGAGTTTAATAATACTTTAATGAATATGATTATATGTGCTTTAATTTTATGTAAATCTGATTTTCAAATCTTAAAAATGATATTAATTGATAATTTGGTTAATAGAAAACAATTATAAATGGTTTTTTTATAATTAATATAATAAAGATTTTTGACATTTGTTTTGTTTCTTCATTAGAGATCTCTCTTTGTCAATATACTGTATAATTCAATATGTTTAATATAACCATAATAAGATAAATCAAAATAAAATTGCATTTATAAAAAATTTTGTCATTTATTTAATAATTTATCAGGTTTATTAGAGATTCACATTAATTCCAAGGACTGGTTTATCATATAGTTTTCAGAAAATAAAATTTGAAAACATCAAAATTACAATGGTTTTTTTTTTTTTGAAAATACAAGGTTATGCATGATACCTTTGAAACTCAATTCCGGGCTTGCATAAAAGATGCGATTGAAATAAAATCTTTGAAATAAATAGCTAGCAGTAATTTAAGTAATCGGCAATTGATTTTTTTTTATAACAATAACAATTTAAAATTACGTGTATAAAAAATTCAAAATATAATCTTTCTTCTAAATATTTATTGCGGTTTATGATTTAAACAGATTCTTTATAGATGATATATGAGGTAAAGGTTTGTCAACTGAAGATAATGTGTTTTCAAATCAATAACAAACCAAATTAATATTTAAAACAACAATAATTCTGAACAAATGCTGTATATTGGTGTGTAAAGTATTTATTATGAATTCGTTATCTTAATTAGATTTATGATCAAAAAAAAAAAAAAACGAGTGAATAAAAAATAAAATAAAAATAAAAAGTCAAAATTATCATCATATGATTTAATTACTCAATGTACATTATGTTTATCTATTTATTTAAATTTATCTAATATTGCTCGATGAACATAATGCCGCGAGTTTTTTTTAAAAAAATCGGTTAATTGTTAAATTGGAGAATTTGTAAAAAAAGTTATAAGAATTATTGAAATTCGTTTCCTTGTATCACACCAATGCATTCTTGCAGATCCGCATAGTCTAGGCCCGTGGATTAGAAATTGTATTTAGAGAGTCACAATGGTGAATGGATGTGGCTGTCTCAATAGCACATCCATAAATGTGCAGGTCAGCGAAAAACGGACACCAACTTCCGAATCGAAGGATAAATTCTAGAATCAGGGTGTCTAGTGTTTAGGAAAATGTACGGATTCGCATTGCAAGATATTCGATCGAACGTTGGGAATAAGATATGATTAATGCGCAAGGGGCTGTACATTATCTAAATATATCTTCAATAATCAAGTCTGATTTTCTCTTGCGTATTAGATATCGACCATAAACATACTTATTCATTAATTCCACCGCGCATTCATCATGACGATGAAAGGTCTTGTAAGGGGAACAAGTAATAGAATCGTTAGAGATTGATAACACTGATGCACAAAAGTTTAAAAAGACAAATATTCGGGTTATAAGCGTACCTTTACCGGTACTATTTTTGCATGATTTATGCGCTACTTAATTCTTGATCTTCTGTCCCATTTTCACAATTTATTTTTTGCATATTACATTACTCTACAGCGATAAAAACTTCAGCATACTGTACTGTATATACCATATATGTGAATGGAATAGAAATAAAATTTTTATTTATATAAGAGTATTCAAAATTGCCAAATTTAAAATATAGTTGTGCGTTAATCAAAAAAAAAAAAAAAAAAAAACAACAGATAAGAATTATGAATTTGTAATTTTCGTGCTTAATAACTGTTTGTAATAATAACAATAAAAAAAAAAAAAAAGCCAAATAAAAAAAAAAAAAAAAAAAAATTTTTTTTTTTTTGTTAACTTATTTCGATTTTTTTTTTTTTTTTTTTTTTTTTTTTTACACTATTTATGTATTAAAAAAAATTTTTTTATATGCATAAATACTGTGTGATACCTCATTTTAGAGTAACCGCATTTTTTATTTATACAGAAATATAATGCATTAATGCATTCACAATTGAGATTTGGTTTTTTACATTATTTTAATACAAGTTCGTATAACGACTATTTGCTTTGATAAACTCATAAAAGGGATTGAACTTCCTCTCCGTCACAAGAAAAAAATTTTCGTGTCTGTGATCTTAATTATTACTATCATTGATAAATTTTCAAAGGGGTTGATTTTTTTTTTTATTTACTGAACCCTCATCAGGTCCTTCAGTGAAACTATCATTACTATTTTTTATACACACTCGTTGATATATGCATACAGATCAATTTATACTTGGTACAACGCATATAGCTATATAAATATCCTTCCTCCCTCGGTATCATTTTTTTTTCTTTGTCACGGACATCAAATTTTTATTCTTGACCAAATAATTTTCTTTTTTTTTTTTTTCTTTTTTTTTTTTAATTTTCCTTTATTTTAGTCGACCATTCTGCTGCTTTAACCTCTTTTTTTAATTTAATTTCTTTTTTTTATATATTTTTTTTCTTACTTTATACTTTTCTAATTAGTTCTCTAAACCCCTTTGTCATTGTTAAGACTGAGGTAGCTAGTATACCAACGGACTAACAAAAAAAAATTAAAGATCTCAAACATGACCACTCAAAGAAACATTTCGTCAAGGACCTCAACTTCATCCACCACCTCATCGGGAAAAGAAATGACAGCATTGCAATTCATTTCACAGGACGACCTCTTCCGACTTTTCGAAGAGCAAAAAGGGGCACAATATTTTATTCCGGAGGGGTTCGAGCCGGTTCTCATCCCTCGTAATTCTAATATTAATATACAATCGATAGAAACCCTCAAAAGCTTGCAACAGCAACAAATTCTTCTTCAAAAACAGCAGCTGAAACTCCAACAGAGTGTAGTAAACATGACCTCAACAGTTCCTCTTGCGAAGAATAATACGTCTGACGTGAAGTTCCCACAACTTGTACTAGCTCGAACTGCTGCTCAAACTCCGCGGAGCGGGACGGTTGCAAAGACAAAACAGAAGAAGCCTCCGAGACCACCGAATGCCTTTATCCTTTACAGGAGGTCAAAGCAACCGGACATAGTTGCTGCTAACGAGGGTATATCGAATAACGAGGTATCCAAGCAGATTGGGGAAATGTGGCACAAAGAAAGCGTTGCAGAAAAACAAAAGTTTCAACTAATGGCCGATCAAGCGAAGATTGAACACTTAAAAAAGTTTCCCGACTATAAATATCGCCCGCGAAAACCACACGAGAAGCGCAGGAGAACGAAGCGACCAAGCGCTAGTTTAGGAAACAGCAATATAATGGCAAGTGCTGTCGCAAACGTTGTCAAAGATGGTACCGGCTCTTTTATGGCCAACGGCAACTCCCCGGATATCGACGAAACTTTGCTTCGACGGTCTTCCATCGACACCACGTGTTCATTCGACGAAGACGACTCCCGAAGAAGTTCCATTCTGTCAACCTGCGATATAAACGACCTCAATGATCTTGAAAATATGGGCTACGATCAAAACAACCTATTCGAAAATTCGGTTCCCATTTCCTCAATGGTCGACGAATCTACACAATTTCAATATCCAGCGGTCTTGGATTCTCCAGAAGGATATAACGCCTGTGTCGAGACCAACGCCTTCAATCTTATGATGGAGGGCGTATCACCGAGTTCCGAGACCGACCTTAACCCGCTCGAATTCTACGAGATGTATACGAACGAGCAATATGACTACCTAAGTTCCCTCGGTCTGAGCCCCTTCATCTCGCCAGATAGTGGAATGATTAACTTGTCCGAATTGGATTCATGATTTAGATGTAATTTTGGTATGTTTTATTTTTTTTAATCGAAAATGCTTGTAAAACACACCCGCGAGTTATTGTATCGTTTGCTAACTACTTGACATCTCCTTATATAGGCTAAACAAAAATTCGTATAACTGTATTGTTTATTCGAATCGTTAAGAATTTTTCCACCTAAGGGGTTTAAATTAAGGTAGTTAATGCGCTTCACTTCAAAAAATACCGCTTACACTTTACGGACATTTCAAAAAAAAAAAAAAAAAAACGGAGAGAATACAATCCTTTTCACAAAATGTAAACTCAAACTTTCTTGGAAGGATTGGTTTTTTCTCTTAATTATACATATATTCGACGTTTATTATATTATATTTGACTTGGGTGCACGGGAGTTAATTTTTTGTTCAAAAAAAAAAAAAAAAAAAAAATCCAAAAAAAAAACAAAAAAATCCAAAAAAAAATTTTTTTTTCATTTGAAAATGTTCGTATTTGTAAGTTTTATCTATTCTCTTTACCATACCTATTATCATTTCTTTCTCTCTATCTCCAACTTTGAGCGAGAAATAAAAATTCGTGTAAATATGTAAAAAAATATTCAAAAATTATTATCATTATTATTATTATTTTTTTTTTTTGAAATAGTATGTAAACATACTCTCCATTCCTGTAACATTATTCCTTTTTTTTTTACCAAATAAAAACTTCCTTGACCTTTAAAATCCATCATCGCCAAATGTTATAATCATACGCAAATTAATGTCATATAGCGTGATCCTCTGCGCGACGATCGCCGCAAAAAGGCCCTCCTTATAAACCAACATTTTATGCACATGTACCGTTCGCATTACGTACATACGTATTGGGGAAACCGAGAACCTTGATGTTTTTATTTAAAACCTAGTTGTCAAATGATATCGTGTATAATTTGCAGCCTAAATTGCATGATGCATACATGTTTGTTAGGTAGACGATGGTGTATGCGCTATATGCACGTACTGTATGTACGTATGTACTATGTACTGTATGTAATTCATTTATCGTTGTGAAAACATTCCATCTTAATTCTTTTTTTTTTTTTTTTTTTTGGGTCTAATGGATTCCCAGCACTTTGAATAACTAACTCCTTGTCACACGCAAGATGTTGCGAACCAAGTCACAAGAAATATCCCAACGATGCGACAAACAAACAGCAATGGACACACGTCTACGTCTTTTTTACATTTGTTTGTATCCGCGCAAGTAGTAATATCTGCCGCTCCCTGGAATTGGCTTCACCAAGACCTGCTGTGCATCCTTACTCCCCTTTCCTCCCCTTAGTTATACACATCCATTAAAATGATGGCGTCGCATTAACGCTAATGTCGAATCAGAAGAAACTGTTTGCGTATATAATCGTTGACATGATACATGTGAGGAAGGTTTCAACGAGTCCATGACCATTCATTCATGCACATAAAGAATTGCCGAGGCATGTTCTCATCGCACAATACAATACTCCTTCTTGAACGCGGATTTCTTTTTCTCTCCAGTTTCTTCCGTGCTCCCTGATGGCATATCGCATTTCGCGCCGGCTGCAAGGAAAGAAGCGGTGCATGGCTCGAATAATTGAAAGGGCTTTCGTGTCACGCTTAGTAACGCGTTATTCCCATCACGTAAGACGCTTTACATGATAGGTCATGCATTTCCTAAAAATTAGGTTATGACTTCTTAGATTAGATATACAGTATGTAGATGTGCATATTATAAAGAAAGAACCTATTTTAGTATTTATGAAATCTATTTTTGCACGAAGATTATTTTCCTTTCCGGGCGTACAAAATCCCTATGCCTTTCACCAAAGCACATTGCGCACCAAAAAAAAAAAAAAAAAAAAAAAAAAAAAAAAATAGCGCCATTGCATCCCGTTGCAACGTAACCTATGTTCAACATCTAATTTATGCATCAAAATTCGGCTACTTAGATTCGGCCTGATTTTGTATGGGGAGGTGACACCCGTGTCAATTAAGAAAACATGAGATAACCATTCATGGCAAAAAAATATTTTTGGTGTTCCCCGTAGGTTATTAGTTTATGTGACACTAGGAAGATTCTTCCAATCAGGTGCATTTAATGAATCAATGTGACATCCGGTCTTCGCATTATCTTGTTCCCTTAACCTCGTCTGGTCCGTTCCAAATCTCCATCAATAAATATTTCATTGCATCTGGTCAATCATTGATAGCCGCTGAGGTATTTGCAAATATTTAGAATCATACGATGCGTAATGAGAACTATGGATGTGCGTATGTGCAACGAAGGGCTGCACGTTAATCGATCAAGTTTGAAAAGAAAAAATTTTTTTTCGAGTTCTCACCTAGCATTGCCATTCCTCGCGGACATGACGCGTTTTGAAGGTGTGCGTTCGAGAAAGGAAAAGTTCACCGATAACAATGTCTTGATCCAGGGAATGCTGCAGGATGATGCAAGGTGAGGTGGTAAATTTACAATAGAACCGAGTGCGCAATTGTAACGAACTCTCGGATAACTCGAACCTGGCAGAAGACGAATATTACTTTTTTTTACGTGTACAGTATGTTGGGTGTTTACGTGCATTAGGGAGAAACGGGTTTTCATCCGGTCCTGAACCGACGTCAGTTATTCATTCACGCGCTCGGACGTTCTTAGAAGCAGGGATACTGGGAACGCGGGTGAACAGTTAATGTTATTGGTCTTTTTTTTCATTGGTGTTGTAAGTATCCGAGACTTTCGAGTCTGTAAATCAGTGGTCTTTTTGGTTTAGTTCAGACGAATGACAATGTTCCTTCCCGAAAAAGTAAAAATTTTCATCTGCCCCTGACCGACCTTCCTTCGTCACAATTTCCGACTTGTTTTTTGTCTATTATACAATTTGTTTGAAAGCGAATGATCATGGATTTTTGATATCAGGAGTGTAGCGAATGAATGGTTCTTTGGGCTAGACAAATTTGCAAAGATGTATAATCTCAACACACTATTTGAAGATCCTCTCTTTTAGACAAACCGCAGCAAACCTCGCGCACTGTGATTGGAAGGATTGGGAATTTAAATAAGACCTTCGCAATGACTGTAAAACTTATTGTGTACCATAATTGTAATTTAAAGCGCGAATGATTTACTTATATATGGAATTTCGAAATATTCGGCGTAGTTTCACTCATTTAAGCAGATCAGTCCCGAATCTATGGAGTTTTATTGACAAGCACACTCTCTTCTCACTTTTCACGATTTTCTAATGCTATACTAAATAAAAATCGGTCCTCACACAATCACTCCGAGCCAATCTAACCAACGTTCATTCTTCGTAGCGTAAATGAGGGGATCGAAAATGCCAGACTCAAACATATATGCTTTTAGTAACCATAACGTCCCTCTTATTCAGAGCAACAAAAACATTAGATGCGCTCACGGCATTGACAATATGTGTAAATCCAGATTATATTTTAGAATGACGATAGACACCGTGCACCAATATGATACACAAAACCCTGCGGTTCTGTTATGTATGCTACGCATCTACTTTTATATCCGTGTGAACGAAAAAAAAAAAAAGGTTTTACGTACGAGTACATAACATCTTATAACATCTTATGTAATGAGTAGAACATATGGTAATACATTTATTATTATTATTATTATTATTTTCTAAAATGACGAATGGCAGTCACAATGGTTTCTTAGATCGCCATCCCATTTCCCTATAAGTCTCGCATGACGGGAAAGACGCAACGGCAAGTGACGCTGATGTAACCACGCAACATATAATGCTAACACGATGAAAATTCCCTTGCCCTTAAGTGGGAAATCCAGAATTTATTTGACGATACGTGTGTGTACCTCAATACCAAAGTAATTCTCATTAATAATTCTAATAAAAGCAAATTTATCAAGGATGGCGTTATTATTTAATGCCAAATTCGCAGGGTGCACCTGAATTTGGAAGAATTATAAAGGTTAGACGGGAAAATTGCAGGCACACGCGAATAAAGCCTTTTGCGTGTGCAACAAACATCATCTCTTGACCTCTACACTTTTTTTATTTTTTTTCACCACAATATTATTTCTTTGCAAAAAAAAAAAAAAAAAAGCAAAGACAATTAAAGAGAACTTGTTTGTTTCAGGAAATTCGGACCATACGTGAGTGACGATTGCGGACAATAGCTGATCGGTGAAATTGTTCCGCCACCGAGGTAGACATCAAACTCGGGATTTCAATAAGAATTTCGTATGAAGTTAAACTTGGGTATAATATGTCATTTCGATTTATATGCAAGGGTTTGTTGCGGCCAAGAAAAATGCAGGAGTAGCTGGGAAATGAGGTTAGTGAGAATTTCATTGTTGCGGCGATGTCAATAACAAAAGAACAATTCCAATATGCAAATTCATCGTACCGTATGTGAAGACTCTGATTGTTCAGGAAATGACTGGGAAGGAAAAAACACAGTATATATAAAACGTCAAAAGTTACTGTAAATATAGAGATGCAGTGTGATATGCTAATCTCATGCCACGCACGGTTTATATCACGAACGCGTATTGGCTTGCCCTCTTCAACATGACTGCATGTTATCCAGCGCGAATGCTCACGGTACTCAATCATTCTACCAATTAGAAATTAAAGCGCGGCGGATTAAATTCGATAAGCGAAGGCATGCTCTAGAATTCGATCTATTTTGTGCATGCGTCGATTACATGCTCATGACATGAGGTGGTGATGTGTTTCTACATAAACATTGTGACAATATTGGAGCTAATGCTTGTGATCAATTGAGTGGTATAAGTAACAAGGATGGTGTCGAGAAGATTCGGAAGACCGAAGAAGACATGGTCGATCTTCGCTTTTATGTATAGGTGCAGTAAATACCCGATTAAGCTATAATTAGGAACTGCCGACCGTCACTTCAATTAATTCGAAATCATGCTCATTTCATTTGATACATTAAACTTTTGTGTGCAATGAATATATTGTCTTCCTCTTGGTCAGAGTTCAATTTTTTTACTTTATCTATTTAACATACTGTAATTAATAAAAAAATCATTTTTTGCTAAATTTTAAAAAATTTTTAAGTTTATTTTAATTTCATGGGTTGTAAAGTTACAAGTTAAGGGATTCTAAATAATCCATGATGAGGAATATTTGAATCTGGTTTCTACCTATCAGATTGGTTTTGATAAAAAAATGCAGTAAATAAAAAAGTTGATTAAAATCATTTGTATGTCATAATGCATTTTAATAAAGAATGGTTTGATTTTATAATGATCCCTTTAAAAAATTTACATCCATATTTCCAATTTCTTTTTTTTTTAAAATATAAAAGGTGGCATAGTTAATTTTTGATATGTAATTTTCTTGTTATTAGATTTTGCATAAATAAATGCGTACTATTTTTTTTTAAAAAAAAAATTATGGCTGCAAAACATTCATTTATTTATATATAAATTCTATATAACTTGGCCAAGGTATCTTTATGTACTTCTCCCAAATTTAATTCAGTCTTTCACCCATAGAATCTGTTACTAATCTATATTTATGTATTTATTTAGAAATTATAAAATCATGCCAGCAAGATTTCTATTTTATTTTTTATTGTAAGACTTTGATATTATATCTTATGTATAATTATTATTTAATTCTTATAATATGCTGTGTATACATTACATTAAATAATATACAAAGTATTATACGCATTATACAAACTATATGAAAATTTTTTTAAACTTACAAAATCCAAACATATTTTCAAAATCATACATATGTATCTAATTTAACAGCATCGTGTTATTTCTTATTATCTTTTTTACTTTAATCCTAATTCGACAGGTGTTCCGGACACGTGAAGGGAACTGTTGATGTTCATTTGCTCTTCGATGAGTCGTAGCAAAGAAAGATCCTAACCATTGGAATCTACCAATCCTTTGAATATTTTTTCATAAATTCTGTCAAGCGTATTGATCAGGGTCATTTCTGAATACTTCCAATTGATTAATCATCAAAATTGATTAAATTCCGCTCATCTTCTCGTTCTCGATCACGACTTCGATGTTAGTGTCTTTTCCTATTTGATCGAATTGCTTGTTAATCTCCTCTTCAGCGACATGGTTACGATCCCGATGGACTTTTCTCCCTAGACGACGCTTATCTCGGTTGGTTGAACCCAAAGGTCTGCCAGATCGAGGAGCAACGGTGGTTTGTTTTTTTTCCTTGTATTTTTTGATTACATCATGCACCGTGGACTTTGGACGACCAAGTATTTCTGCGATCTTTCTCACGCTAAATTCCCCTTTGAATAGGCCAACAATTTCCCCACGCTCGAATTCCGTAAGTTCACGGGTCTTATTCATTTTCTAACGATGAAGGTATTGCCTTTTAATATTCGGACAACGACAAGGTGAGATCAGTTGGGAGGAAACGCAGAGCTGATCTATATGCTGGGCAGATAACGTAATGGCAGGCAGATGATGTAACAAGGATTAAATTGCAGGTTGTTTTTACAGTAGTTTTATCAGAATCCGGCTAGGATGTTAAACATTTTAACTCGAACAAGATGAGTATTTATAACTCTATTTTTAATCCCTTATTTTTTTTTTTTTACGTTATCAGTATCCTCTAATTTAATCTCCTATTTTATGTTATCGGCATATCTAATAGTTTAAACTACCGACATTATGACTAGATCTTTCTACGTGGGTGCGATAGACAGATTCGAAGAGCCGGGGCAGTAGATCACGTGTATGAGCACGAATTAACCAAAAAGATTCGTAAAACTAATTTTCTACAAGACTTTATTCTTAGATCCGGAATTCACGTCATGTTGTTCGTCTTCATAAATTTAATCATAGAAGATTTTCTTCTTTTTTTTTTTGTGCAGGGCGTGTATTAAAACTTTTTGTGCCATTGGCTAGATTAAATTATCTAAGATAAGATGTTAAAAATACTAGCAGCATAAACTATTATTCGGGATTACGCAAAAAGTGCTTGATTCGTTGGGGAACAGTTTAGGAAATTATCTAATGTTGACTTAAAGGGTCATCCGGACAAGTCGATTTCACACACTAGAGTTATAACTTGTTTACTCGCGGTCTTTCTGTAATGGTGTGAAAAAAAGAATTGTTGCGTAATGTAACCTTTTCACTTAGGGCAGTACAGTAAATGCGTTATACTAAACTGGTAATATTGCTTTTCTAGCTTGCTTTGTTCAAAGTTTTCTTTTTCTCAAAGTAGAATATAGTAGGGATATACAAAATTCTTTGCCAGACGCATTGATATGGCATGAATCACATGAAATTTTTGTGACGCTCGTCACGAAAGAAAAAAAAGATCCTTGATCGATCGTTACATAGTAGAAGAAATTCCGGAAAATACATGTCTCTTCTATTTCACTAAGCTCCTTTTAGTTCGACGCTTTCGGCCTCGTGTTTAGTGTTCTTTTGTTTATTGAAAAGAATGATCGAAATTAAAATAGATTGCGGATAAAGATAATGCATACTACATAACCGCGACCATACTATATTAATAATTGGATGATTATTGTCTATCCTTTAACTACATGTATATCAAGAGGGATGCGCATCATATTATGTTTGCGAAAAGCTTTGTTTTGACCTCTTCGAAGGAGACATACTTTACCTCAGGGAATTCGTTGTCTTCCTCGAGTAATTTGGTAATTTGGGGTGCCGGGACTACCTCGAATATAGACAATGCAGAATTCAGTTACAGGCCGGTTAATTCCGGTAGCAAAAGATCTGTTGTCACTAGGATCTAGGTAAGCGGTATAATCAGAACCATACATCTCAATCTGGTTTCTTCCACCAATTTGCGTGTCAGAAATATTTTGATGTTTGATTGTTTTTCGTTGTGTCCAACATTGTTCCGAGCATGTAATTAAATCGGAGATATCATTCAAAGCGACGACCGAAGACTTTATCACAACCATGTCCAAGGGATGAACCAGAATCCTTGATTATTACATGATCTTCAAACGGGGCTTGATGGTCAGTTATTGAGATCCGTTGCTCCGAGGAACAAGACAAGATACCTTCAAATTTGATTTCCGGTTAGTTCTCCTATCTCGGATTGATTCTTTATATCTTCGGACAGGTCGAATGACATATACATTTTTAATAGGGCTTTCAGGGCAGGTCGACTTAGGAAGAGGAAATGAGTAATGAAATTCTTGTGCCAATAAAATACGCAGGAGACATACTGAGAACAAATATGCTTGTAAGCGAGGGACAGAAATTTTTCATTTTTCGGAATCTCATTATAATATTCTTGAACATCAAACATCTCGTCGGCTCGATCATTTTCAAAATCCTTTATTGCTTGTTAAAAGCTTTTTACATAGGTGATAAATTGCTAACATGGTTAGCTGTTCAAGCAGCACTTTCGTAACTTTCACTATTTCTTTAATGACTGACTGCAGAAGGGGTACATCTCCAACAATGCGTCAAAAACATCATTCTCTAGTGACCCGACATAGATAACCAAATATTTATTCTGGTCATCTTTCGAGCGTTTCCTCTCAGATTTCAGTTGTGAATATTACACGTGCACTTCTATAACTCTCTCCCCCAAAATTGAGATGGCTAGATTCAGGCGTCTTAGGAGTACTAGTTCGTTTTCAAATAGTGCACCACCACGTTCGTCAACATCTGTGTTTAAATAAATCGCCTAGAATTTCTTCGGTGCGACATCAACGGAGTGGTGTTTAACTTTTTAACAAGCTGCCTAAGCTCGTCAGAAGTCAAAATATCTTTGTTCTGTATTATTAAGCATCAGCCCAGCTACGTCTGCGAAGTAGAGCATCAGCAAATTTTCCGCACAAACTTTGGATGCGAAAAAATAGGAAATATATGATTTACCCACATCAATAAGAACAGGTTGATTAAACGCTCTTGATCTGCTGAAAGAGGGTTCCCTATGTCAATCATCTGGTGAGTACGTAGTGTTTAGATTTCTGGCTGAGATCTGGCAGGTTAATTGATTGGGAAACTTCTGGAATGCGGTTACGAAATTAATAAGTTAATGCGTGGTTCGGATACGAATTTGTCACTTTTAAGCATGTCCATTATTTTGAGTGGAAGCTGCACGGAATAGCCATCAGAGGCATTGTATGATTCCAAACTCTACTATTCCTTCTACTCAAGTTTCTTGAAGGAAGCTCTACAAAGCTTAGTGTGATAAAGATCCTAGAGAATAAAGAAATGCTCAATGTGAATATACGAAATAAATGCTTAGGAGAACTCGCAAAGATAATATGTCTACGTTTTTCTGCCGGTTGATCGCTGAACTATACCTGTTAAGTATAAATTAGCTTCTCATTGGGTTCAAAAAGGGGATATTAACTTTCCATAATTCGAGTTGATCAGTGAGAAGGTGTTCTTTTTTTAAGTTACTTAAACGCGCGAACGGTACTCGTCTTATTGACTTTCAAGCCAAGTAACTTAAGTATAATCACCTTAAGTGATTGGGAAAAGGTTAAATATAATTGGCTATCACAGTGGTTCAAATACACGTTTATCAGGCATTCATGTTTATTTAATATGCACCTCGGTGTTTGAACAGGAAGGATAAAATACAATTCTTCAGATTTCTTTCAGGATACAGAGTCTACTCTCATTTCAATTACCTTTACTTCCTTAAAATTTCAATATAAATTCTCAGGTATTAATTTTAAAAACTAGTATTACTTATAAAGATGATGAATTATATTATTTGCTTAAAAAAATAATTTAATCTTATAATATTTTTATTATCAATATAATCTAATTATTTGTCCTATAAATATTTTTTATAAATATTCAATTTTAACTTTATTTTTATAATAAATAATTAAATTAAACAAATAAACATTAATTGATTTTTTTTTTTTTTTGATATCCGTAACCAGGCTAGATTATAATTTATTAATCAATTGAAAACGTAAGTATATTTTCACTCAAGTAGCATAATACATATTATAGCTAAATATTTTTATCAAATTTAACAAACTTGTTATAAGCAATAATAGTCTCTAAGTTTGATCTTGAAAATAATATTTCTCTCTATAATGGTTTTTGGATAAATATTCTTCTAGTTTATCACTTTATTGCTGTTAAGTTGTCATTGCAATACTATATGTCCTATCAAGTTACTGAAATACAAGAGATTACAAAAGGATGGATTAAAAAAATTTTTTTCCAACTTTCTTCAAATATATATTTTTTATGACATTTTTTCGATAAGAAATACTTGATTTAAATATCCTTTCTTTTTCTAACTATCTGAAAAACTTATTTATTTTAAATCTTGATTTCTTTCTTATATACTATTTAAAAAGGCTTATTACTAAATAAAAACCTTTATTTTCAGTAATACATTTGATCCTAACCTTCTTTAGGCAATTATTTTTTATTCATTTGCAATAAATAGGTGACTTATAATAAATTCCAGATTTTTATGTGATCCAGTAAAGATTGAGCCATATTGTTTTAATATGATATTTTTAGTAACTATGCCTAGTTAAAAAAATTTTACCAATAAATATCTTCTATTATTCAAAAAATTAAATTCTTTAACAATTCTTTGCCTTGTAATGGTGAGAGAGTCTCAAGAGTGATAAAAATTATTATTGATTATAATATTCTTAAAAAAATACTTTTTTAAATTATATCTAAAAAATTAAAGCTTAGTATAAACTAAAAACTGTTTAGTTTTATTGCTCAACTGAAATAAAAAAGAAACCTTAATCTTAAACTTTGCCTGATCAAAATGATAAGAAAAAAAGACTTCAGCTTAAACAAATAATAGTTTTTTTATCATTTGAAAACTTGTTACTTATATTTTATCGTTTTTATAAAACTTAATTTATAGATTAATTCAATTGAAGGATTAAGTAAAAATGAAATATTAATTAACTCTTCCTATTATTAATAATATTATCAGAACATATAAAATAATTAGTAAATAAAAATAAGTCTTTAAAGAAGGAGACAAGAACAAAAATCAAATGTCTCATATTAGAAAATATTAAAAATTTTAAATTAACAATTATAAAAAAACTACCCACAATTGTTTTTCATTATCCAAATTATTGATTTATAATATTTTCTAACCTTTGTTTTTATTAAAGTAAAGAACTATTAATATTGTTTCTAAAAAAGAAATATAAGTAATTTATAATATTTTATATTACCAATCAAAATTATATTACTTGATAATTGAATTATTATCAAATTTGATTAAATTTAATAATAAAAATATTATAAATTCTTTTTTATTGCTACCACTCAGCATATTACTATTTTAATAATAAAGTAACAATAAAAAATTTGACAATTCACAATTTATCAAATAATTTATTAACTATTTAATAAAAATTCATTAAAAGTTTATCACAAAATTATTTATTAGCAACTCAATAAAAATTCAATATTAATTTATTATTAATTTGTCAAAAATTTATCAACTATTTATTAAAAATTTAGCGACTATTCATCAAAACTATTTATTAAAAATTTGTTAACTATTTATTAAAAATTTATTAACTATTTATTAAAAATTCAGTAACTATTTATCAAAACAATTCATTAAAAGTTCATTGTCTATTCATTAAAAATTCAGTAACTATTTATCTATTAATTAACAAAAATTTATAAAACTTGTAAAAAAAAAACATTTATATTTATAAATTATTTGGTATTATTTATATAATAATACATAATTAATAGATCTGTGAATCTATAGTACAGTGGTAGTGTTTCCAAGTTTCAATCATAAGGTTCAAAGTTTAATATCACTCAAGGATCAAGTAAAAAATATCACACATAATGAAAATGATTCCATTGGATGACAAGTTATCACTTGTCATTGAATGCAGTTCTGACTATTTTATCAATACCCAAAATGAAAAGATTCACTATAACATGGTATCATTCATAACTGATTTCTACTAGATTAGACTGGTCTATGGATATTGTGAATAATCAGTATCTTATTATTACTATGATAAGATGAAAAAGAATAGATTGATTTCATGGTCAACTAGGACAGAAACTGGATTGGCGAAGGTACTCCAATAATATTACTGACTGATAAAGAAGTTGTCAAGTTAAGAATGCTAAAGTCCTGAAGAGAGTAAACATTGTATCAGTGTGATGCATAAAAGTATAGTCAAACTTATCTATAGTGTATTATCAGAAGATCTTGATGGGAAAAGAAATCCATAGACCATACTGAAGTTTCAAAACTGGAAACAGGTTAAAGTATATATAACAGTCTGATAACTAGATTACTTTATAAAATTGTTCTAGGAAAAATTAAGAGAGCATTGTCTGTTCTTTCCAGAAGGAAAACTAGGTGACTGAATAGGTTGATCTAGTATACTATATATATATAGAATAGTCTAATTACTTACCATAATAGATAGTATAGAGTTTACATTATTCTGTAAATCAAATATATACAAAGACATGTTAATTATAAAAAGTTAATAAAGGATATAGAACTTCACACTCCAAGTGACCAAAATTGTTAAAGATATGAGAATAATGTTTCATAGTTAGAAATAACAAAATATCTTTGAATAGAAAAAGAGAAATATTTGTATTGAAGAATATTTTATATAAGAAGAATATAAAAAAATCATACCATTACTTAGAAACAATCAACGGATGTATCGAAACTAGCTGATTGATCAAGAAACTAAAAAAATAAGAGACTGGAGAATGCTTTAGCTTCTACAAGATACAATCAAAGGATTTATATCAGAATGGTTCAAAATTATAATTAAAAATCTCTTAGAAGAACAACCAAAACAACACATAAAATCCTGAAAAGAATACTATATAAAATAGGAACCAACATACTCTAGAATAGAACCTAATCGAGACAAGCAAAAAAAATTGTGGATAGTGATGAAAAGCAAAAGAAATCAAGTAATTTGAAAAAAATTAAGACAAGAAAAAGAGAAAAATGTTATAATAGTGGAGTACTTTATCAGTTGCAGCACTAACAATGATTAGGAAACCAATATAAAAAAATATCCAGGATGTTTAGAAGATATAACACAAAATGGTAATTGTATTATAGAAAGAGAAATAGAGGAGATATATACAGTATTATACTTAATACAAAAAAGTCTACCAAAAGAATATGAGATTTAAAAATCTCCAATGCTAGATCAGTACTTGAAAAAAGAATTAAAGAAGTGATTTATAAAAACCAAAGTCCATTCAAAATCCAAAATAATAGAGTAAATTACGTGGACATTGAACCTGGGAAGAATCTATTATTAGAAAAAATATTAAAAAAGACATATATTAAGATCATCTAATAGTTATACTTCAATGTAATCTTGGATCTAAAGAAATGCTAATCTTCTATTCTGATGGATTACTTATTAATTATAGTAAAGATGAAATGAAAATAGGAACAGTTTGAATTCAAATCAGAAAAGATGAAAAGAAAAGCAAGTTCCAAATAGGAGTAAACAAGTGGTCCTTATTTATAAGAGTAGAATTGATAGCAATCATAACAATACTCCTAGTAGTTCTAATTGAAAGCATGTTGGAGATCTTTACAGACAGTCAGGCATATATTTTTAAGTAGAAATCTTTAGAAAAAGAAGATCCAAGAAGGATATACAAGAGATAGCTCAAAAAAAAAATTGGTTTCTCTGGGCTCACATAGTAGAGCTAATAAAGAAGAAAAAAATAGATCTAAAGCTCACAAAAGTCAAAGCATACTTAAATGATCCTTATAATGAAAAAACAGATACCTTAGCTAAAGAAGCTTTAAAATTTTCACCAATTGAATAGAAAGATCTTACCTTATGCAAAATTATTATTGAAATCAAGTGGCAAGGAATAACACTAAATAATCCAATTAGGTAATTTATTAAGAATATTAATAATAAGACAACAATCTATCGGTGAATATAACAAAACAAAACAAAGAAAAAATGGAGTCAACAGATTTCAGAACACCAGGCTCATACTTGAGACATAGTATGGGAAAGAGTTAAAGATGGATATATATGGGATATATCTTTTAACCAATCCCAACAAAGAAATTTTCTAATTAAACTGGCCAATGACAAGTTACCTACACTAAATAAGTTGGCTACAAGAAAACTGGACCTATACAAACAAGTGAGATATATTGCATTTAGTTAACAAGATGAAATTATAGAACAATTGCTAAAATGTTCAGCCTATGAGAATTAACTAAAAGAGGCATGGAATAAAGGAGTAGATGGAATCATCAGAAGCTTTAAAGAGCTATTAGAAGAAAGAAAGAGAGAGGCCGAAGAGAAAAATTACAGATTAATTATCGATAACCAAGAAGCGATAGAAGAGTTAAACAAGTGGATCTCTAAAGTAGTAGAACAGGCTTCTAAAACTAGTCAGGACATGCTAAGTTTCTATACTGGTCTTATAAGAACAGATATTATCTTAGAAATAGTAGACCTAAAGTATTAAGGTAAATACATAGAAAAAATAACAAGAAAATAGATAATAAAAATGCAAAGAAGAGTCTGTAATAAAATCTGAAAAGAAGTCTGGAACAAGAGATACAAAAAGATAATTGAGTGAAAAAGAATATAAGGAATTGATAGAGAGAATAAAACAAGAAGATCTCTATGTCTTTCAAGCTGGAAAACTGTACTTCTGAAGAAAAAAGATCTACTATCTGAAGAAGCAAATCTCAAAGATGAAGGTCTCCAAGAAATTCTAATAAGAAAAGTAGAGTATAGAATGAAATAGTTGGGTTTTAAGCTCTGTCAGAACCTCGTAGGGTGATCTGTAGTAGTAACCTGCAAATAATGAAGTTAACAGTTGGAAGAGTCTTTACCTGAACTATTAACAGAGTGATAAATCACTCCCAAAGTTACACTTAGAGTTTTAATAATTTTTTAAAATAGAGACAAAAGAATTAGGTAAAGACTTAGCTTTAGTGATACATTCTCTAATGTAAAGTATACATACTGTATGTTTAATAAAAAAAAAAAATAATAATATATAATTAATTAAATTATTATAATATAAATCATATCAAAAAAATTCTTTCTATTGATCCTCTGATCACACA
>CAJVPT010001934.1:0-19323 GCA_910592055.1 Acaulospora colombiana | reverse complement strand
TTATCCCGGTCAGGCTGTAAGACCGAAAAGCAGAGGAATGTAAAACACTACCCTTCTCTAGGATTGAGAATGCATTTCTCCAGATGTTGCATAATGATATCATAATCAACGAGAATCCCTATACTGTCTAAGACCCTTTCACCATTATAAGGCAAAAGAATTGTTGGGAAATCTGGTTTTTTGAGTAATAGAAGATATACACCAGTAAAATTCCTTTAACTAGGCATGGCTGCTAGAAGATATCAAAAGTTACACAACAAGATTGAAAAGCCACATAAGAATCTGGGGTTCACCATTAGTCGTTTTGTTCTATGCAGGTGGATATAAAATCAAGACCGAAAGAAAGAAAGTGTTGAGTAAGACATTGGATCCGAGTAGGCAATAAGTACCTCGGATGGTCACAAGAAAATAATCAAGAGCATGGATAGATAAGTTCCTGAGATAGTCAGGAAGAAGAAGAATATCCCAGAAGGGTTAATTTCTAATGAAAAGAGGTTTCTAGCCAAGGTTCTTTGGAGGACATGTAGCAATTTTAATTTCTTTTTTCTTTTTTTATTTTCATATAATGCATTTGCACATTTTTAAATATTCCCCTTTTCTTTTATTTTCCTTTCCCCTTTTGTAATTTCTCAAATTCAATTCCTTGAAGGATAATAAGCAGTGACAATCTGCTAGCAATGATGGGTAAGTTAGGAGGGTCTTTACCTAAAACTTAGTTCGGAGCGAAATATTGTCTCTAAGGTTGCACTTAGAGGTTGAAGCTCTTTTGAGAATTGAAAGCCATTGATGAATGTGTCAGTATAAGATTTTAGTTTAGCCATAATTCAATTACCCTATGTATTTCGATCGGTTTTCTTAATGATTAATAAATACACAGTACTGGCCTGACCACAGATATTAAAAAAATAAAACTATTTCTCTAGATGCAGCTTAGAAAATGATATTTTATTTTTTTACTAATTTGAATAAATCTTCTAGTCAATAAAATTATTGTCTATAAGTAAAGATAAGTCTCTAAAGTATTTAACATATAAAATTTCATAAAGTATTCATGTTTCTTTTTGAGAAACAAAATTTATAGCTCTTTATTTTAATAGGAACAAAATTCAAGAAATGTTATAAACCAAAGATTTTGGTAATAGAAAATTATTCTAAGTAGTTTTTTTATAGTTATTAATTTAAAATATTTGATGTATCCTAGTAAGAAACATTTGACTTGTCCTTATTTTCTCTTTTAGAGATCCATCTTTATCTATAAATTATTATTATAAATTATTCTAAAATTTGTTTATAATTAAAAACTAAATTATTTGATCTATGGATTTATAGCACAATAATAGTACTCTCAGGTCACAATCACAAGATCCAGAATTCAATACCATATAAAGGCCAAGTGAAAATTCAACCATCAGTAATACATAGATCTCATCCATTCTATAGTGATGATCTGATACCCCAACATGATCATAACAAGGAGTTACTGCTTATTATGCCTATAACAAGACAGAAAATCAGCCCGGTACACTAGCTGACTATCAAAACAGGTTCCAAACAAGACAAGGCTAAGTGGTATGACACCTTAATCAAGACTAATTCCCTATCTAAGTAGTAAAGTTGAACAATAAGACATTTTGGTGTTCAAGAAAAACATAAGACAGGTTCTTCAAAGAGACAAAAATGGATTGCTAAAAGGATAGGTAATAACAAAAACAAGATAAGCCCCCATAAAAAATATATGCACTAATAGGAGTCATAAAAATCCTATATAAGAGACCCTCGATATTGGTGATACTGAGTATCTTAGGCAAGTTCTTGACACATTAACCTCCTTACATAGGAATAGCAATAAGTCATTTGGTGAACTACGGTTCTAGGAAATGTCACTTCGGTTGGATGAGGTTTAATAAACATAAGTTTAAACTGAAAAGTATTATATTAAATTGATGGATTAAAATTTTCCCAGTCCCTCTAACTTTATTAAGAATTAAGAAAAAATCCTACACTAGATGATCACATAGTTCCCCTATCCTGATCAGGTGAGACATAAATAAATGCTTCTTGTATTATTTGGTGATCAGTAAATCCTTAGACAGTATGGGTAATTACTTATCCCAGTTGTTTCTAGGATTTATCTTAATAATTAATAAAGGTTTTGATATTGATGCAGAAATGAGCTAGTGTGTTTAAAAAAAAAAAATTAAAAATTAAACTATTTAGTTCTATAACAAATTCAATTCTTAATGATTTTTATATGTATCTTTTTCTTCTTTCTTTTGAAAGCTTTCTACTTCAAGTTTTCTAAAAATATTAAATATTCTTTCTACTTTTGTGTAATTTATATATTAAATCTATATCCAGGTTTTTTAAATCCTTTTTCTTTTCAATAATATTCTAATTTTTTTTCCACTTTATTACTTTAATGTAGCTGTTATTTCAGATATTCTTCTTGAAGTTTTTCCTAATTTTATAACAAAGTTTATTGATTATATTTTATATAAATGCCAAAGAAATTTTGAGTTGTACTTTGAGATAATTTTTTAAAGAAATGGTTTTGTTTTCTTTTATATATTCATAGATGGTATTAAAAAGACTTTTATCAGATTGTTGGATTTTGTTTAGCTATTTATATATCTAATTATAGATTGTAGTATAAACATTTTTTATATCTTTGATTTCTTTATTGATGTAATAATTGAATTTTTTTTTTGCTTTTTGCTATATATATTCTTTAACTTTTTTAATGGTTGGATATTTGAAAAGGTATTCTAATATCTCTTTTTAAAGTTTATATACTAGACAAGTCATTATAATCTAGATATCTGATTTTTTTTTCTTAAGTAACTGCAATATTAAAAGTTTATTGTGAGTTAAGTTAGTTAGAAAGCTTTTGTCTTTATTAGTTTTGAAAGAGATATTGAAGATATTGGATGAATTGAACTAATTTCAAAAGGTTAACAAATTTATGATTTTTTATTTTGGATCCATAACTTTTGAATCCATTTTTGTACTATTTAATCTTTTCTAATTTTTTTTCTATTAAATGTTTTAATGAATTCTCTAATACTGATTTCTATTATATGTTTACTCTATATAGTTATTGTAAGAACTTTTCCTAATTTTGATAATTAATATTATATTATTGATTTTCACATCTAGCTTATTTAGCAAATAAATCTATCTGATTATTTAACTTGTTAATTTTATGAATCCTAACCTTTATAATTTTCAAGTTAAGATCTTTCTTTTTTACTAAATCTTTGATCTTACTTCATATTAGTCAGTTGATAATCTTTATCTATCTTTTTATTGATTCTATATTTGTAAATAGATAGACTTCCAAATCTTAACTGCAATATTACAATCTGAAAAAATTGTAACTATTATATTTTGAGGAGCTTTGTATAGTACAATAAAAATAATCAATATTTTTGTACTAATTACTGATAGTCATATTGATGCTCCTGCTAAAAATTGTCTTTTAACTTTGTCATCTTCTATTAGAACTTAAATAAAACCTATTTCAAGTTCAATATCTTTTGTTATTTTTTATAAAAGTTGTCTGTATAAAAAATAAACTAATTAATCATATTCCTTTTATTGTATTTTAGGATACCTATAAGTTTATTTATATGTTCTTCTAATTAGATGGTTTGTCTTATTAGTATAGCTTTTCAGTTTTTTATCTGAATTTTTACTTCTACAGGTCTGAAAATAGGTAAAATTAATATTTATTGCCTTATAGTTGTTTGCCAGTCTATGGAGTTGTTTGGTAGAAGAACTTATTTTTTTTTCTCAGATTTCTATGTCTATTTAATTGTGAAAAAAGATAAATTTTTGATAAAACCACTAATAATACTTGAGATAATTTATTTGGTTAAAGTAAGATATAGTTTCTAGTAAAATTATATAATAATTAATATAAAGTGATCTGAATTTTGTTATTTGAAAATAATGTCTTTTTTAATATTTTAATTGAAAAGTTGAAATAGACTGCTTAATATGTTTTTCTTCTATTTAGGTATGCTGGAAATATTTCAATTTACATATTATAGTTTATCTCATTTAGTCTATATAATGACTTTTTTAGAAATTCTTGTTTTTCTATTACTTTTTTACAAACTTTTTTGTACTAAGAAAAAACTAATTCTTTACATTTGCTAAAAGGAATCCAAATTGTTTTTTATTCTTTAAGTATTATTATAGTTGTATTAATATCTTTATATTTACTTTATTATATCCATAAAAATAGAATTTTACAATTACTCATTATATATAATAAATATAAGAGCAAATAAATTAACTGCAAATATAAAACTATATTGTGAAAAAGATATTCAATACTTTTTTAATTTTTTTAGAACAATTTTAAAAAATAATTTAGTTATAAACTATTATTATATTCTAACTTGTATTATAAATTTTAAATATTTTAATATAATCAGTAAATTCTTTTTTCAATCAAAGTTTTTTGATAGAAGAGTTATTAAAATTCCTGATATTGCTTGACATTCCACTAATATAATATTTACTCTATTATCTACTAAATATATAAATAATAAAAACAGAGTCTTATCTTCCAACTATTTCTAAAAGTTCTATTAATAAGAATTTGTATGTGTGATAAAATCAAAATCATTGATTGTTTTATCAAATATATCATTAAATAGCCCTTCAAGTATGAAAGATATAGACTTTAAATAAGTCTTAAAGTCTCAAATAGTTAGTCCAAAATTATCAGTAATAAGAGTGTAATTGTAAATACTAATCTTTCTTTCTTAAATAGATAAATTCAATATTTATTGAGTTTATCTTTCACTTGGTTTACTAATTCAAGTGTTGTTTTTTTATTAAGCTCACCACAATTAATCTTAAATATTTTTCTAGAAGGTTTTCAAATCAATGCTTTAGCAGAACTGGCCTTGATTTCTTAATTAATTGCTTTATATGTTTTTTTTTTGACTTGACATATTTATCAATTTTCATAGTATCTAGTTTGTAATATCTATTAAAATGTTTCTTTTGTAAAGTATAACTGATAAAGTCTTTACCATACTCAGAATATTTATACACCTTAGGAAATAGAGGTTGTTTTGACAAAGGTTGTTTATTCTTTGATTTAACCTGTTTCTTGTTTCCTTGATATTATTCTTTTTTCAGATAATATTTTCTCTTTTTTTTAAGGAAGTTCAAATCAAATGAAAAAGAAAAGACTTGTCATTTAAAGTTAATAAAGCATATAAAAGAAGTTTTGTTTATCTATTTGGCAAAGAACTTTTTTACTTGATTCAACTATTTTGTAGGTCTAGAGTACTTGAATATTGTACTATAGAAAAAGCTTATTTTATAAAGAAGTTTACTATATTATATTTGGTCTATAAAACTATTATCTCTCATTATTTAGATTTTTCTTTGAAAAAATTTTCTTATAAGGAAATTTTTAAGAAAAGAAAATTACAGAAAAGAGTTTTTTTATTTATAATTTTATTCTACTTTTGAATAAATTATTATTTTTATATACTTATAAAAATAAATTATATAAATTAGGTAAGTGTTTAAGATTATTTAGATTTTTTAAATATTTTAATTTTTTAAGTTACTTAATTTATATTAAATTATATTATATATTAAATTTAATAAATTAATTTTTATTAATTAAATAATTTTAAATAATTAAAAAAAATAGAAATAACTAAAAATAATTATTCAATAATCAAAAAAAAACTTTTTTCCACTCGCATCAAAATTCGTAAAAATTTTCTTTATGGTAACAACCCAAAGTTCACAAGGAAAAACCCAACACTTACACAGAGCCCCTCCAACAAACATGTCAAGAAGATCCCCTAGAGTCAAGGACACAGTGGCAAACTATACTGGTGAAAGAATCATCACAAGTAGTGGTAAAATTGCAAGACCTCTTCTAAAGAACAAACTAGCAAATAAATTCAACCCACTCACCAGTACGAAAAGAAACAGAATGACAATAAACAAGGAAAAGGAGGCAGCAGTCTCAACAACTATAAAGGACCTTACTCAAAATCAAAATGAAAACATGGAGCTCGAGAATGTAGAACTGGAATACAGCACAAATACTGAAGAGGACATCATAGAAATTCTCAAGACAATAGAAGAAATGAACACTGAATTTAGGTCACCATCACTGGTAACAATAGCATCAACAATTGCAACATTAAAAGAAAGAAAAGAGTCCTCAAATGGTACAGAAAACATCACCAATAACTATTACAGTTATGAAGGAGAGCAGAGACCAAGGACCATAGGTGAACTCTCAAGAAACCCTTGATACACTTGATTCAGGAAAGATTTACATAAACATAGAAAAGTTGCCTGGACTTTCAACAGAGAAGAAAATTCATCAAGTACATGATAAACTGGAGCACCTATCAATCTTGAAACATGTCCGTATCAAAGAGCCAATTAGATCTCTGACTATCGCAGCCATTTTGGCAATTACTACAAGGCCACAGTTGCATGCGAGATTCAGATTACTGACAATAAAAATTCTAAATTCAGACTAGCACTCCAACTCAGCACTATAGAATGCAAATCCCGATCCATTGGAATCTGGGACATTCCCAACCATTTCCAAAAAAAAAACATCACAACCTTATTTCAAGACAAAACCCAGATCAAATATATAACCTTACAACCAGTAGGATAAGTTAAATCCAGAATCGTCCAATTTAGTACAATGGAGGCATATGAGAAACAAGTCCAGAACTGGGCCATCTACAAGGATATCTTCTGTATGAGTACATATCCAATGGTCAGAACCCATATCACAAGAGAGAAGAGGAACCAGTATAGCACAACTCTTGCCAACCTCCCATAAGGAACCTTAATAAAAGAACTCAAGAAAATTATCGAACAGACAGTAGCTCAAGCGGTATACTTCTCCCTCAACTCTACAAACCAGAATAAATGTTTTGCTATCTTGTATTACAAAGATGACAGAAACCTAAACAGAGCAAGAGACATGAACTTCCGTCTTCAAGGCAATGATTTAGTTTGGATCACAAGATCCACTAAACTATGCTTAAACTGTGAAGCCCAGAACCATGACCATGCCCACTGCCCAACAGCAAATGGGAACCTAACACCCAAAGAAAGAATGAACAGACTGGGTCAACCAAGGTTCTGATCAAACAACATGAAAGAATACTTCCCATTGAAACAAGACAGGAAAACAACTTTTTACTCCCCTCTCTAAGACACACATACATGAGTATCACCAGAAAATCCCATATAATCACGGATAGGGAAAATGTATTAGAAATCCTCAAACAAATCCAAGCGGATATAGTGGCCATTAAACATCAAGTATATATCCTGGACAAGAGAATCACTGCGATCGAAACAGGTCCCCAAGTCAAAGCAAAAGGGCCAGCAATTATAAACTCTTCTCTCCAAAATAAACTTTCACCTAGAAGTTCAAGTTTCTGAATCCCATCACCAAAAGATTGAATATCCGACAACAACAGAGGCTAATTAATGAAAGAATTAACCAAATGGAATCCACGATAATATCCACCATAAAAGAAATGATGGATTGTCTCAACATACCTATCAATACAACTAATAGTCCAGAACTGACCTCCTCTTTCCTCCTGAACAATTATGATTAGAAAGGAATCAGGAGATTAAGCCTGTAACAGGCAAAACGAAAAAAATCTTAACATTAATGAACTACACAATATCTGGAAAATAGGAATATTAAACATTAGAAAAATTAACTCACAAGCAGACAAAATAGCAATTCTAGAATACGGACAAGAACAACAAATAGACATACTGGGAATTACTGAAACCTGGCTCCCAGGGAATCAAAAATAGTATGACAAGGAAGGAAGATTTCAAATCTGGTCAACAAAACAATATAACAGAGGAGTAAGTATTTTAATAAAGAAAAAATGGGTAACACACATTTTCAGGATTAAGGAATGCATCAACCGGGAAATCACAATAGACATGACATTAAAAAGATGAATCCAATATAGGATACTAACAATCTACAACTTATCCAATGGGACAAACAAACAAGAAAGGAGGAAATTATTAGAGTGTTACAAAACAAAAATCAGTGAGGTGAAAAGCAACAATATATTCATAATAGTAATAGGTGATCTTAATGAAGTAGCTGACCATCAGAAGGATCGAACAACAGGTAAAGACAAAGGAAGCAGATTCAAGCACTTCATAAACTCATTAGAGACACTCAACTTTATAGACACATTTCGACAGGTCCACCCCGAGGAAAGAAACTACATATATATTAGAACAAAGTCGAACTATGGAAGCAGACTGGATTATATATGGATTTCTAGCTCACTTCAATCATACATCATAAATACAGAACATATCGAGATGGAAACAGTAATTAGAACAGATCACAAAATGGTAGTTATATATCTCGAGACACTATATACTATCTAGAGTAAGTTATTTAATAGGAAAAACAATATGCAAAATATTATTGTTATATGAACTTCAGTCCTAAACAATGGACAAAGTTCACCAGAAGATTGGAAGAAATATCAGTAGAGTTCTTCAAAGAAGATACCAAAATGGTAGAGGAAATATGTGAATACTTCAAAGAGTCGATCAAGACAGTAGCAGAAACCTCTTTAAAAAAGAAATGAAGAAATAAAAACATTGGTACCATCCACAAGTCTAAATACAAGAAGATTATGCAAAAACTACGCAAGATCAGTAGTTTATATAGAAGATATCTGGCATAAAGAATGAATCCAGATACATGTACATCTTCCACAGAAGCACAAATTGCAGAATTGATACAAGAAATCAAGACGCTGAGGATTCCTCTGATAGAATCCCCCTCTTCATGCAAGACACAATCAACAACAAAGAGAAATTACAGAGGTGGTTACTAGAAATAAAAGAAATCTGGAAGATAGAAAACAAAATAGCAAAAATCATGATCGAGAAAGAGAAATGAAGAACAATCCAAAAACATATCGAACAAAGATACAAAAACCTAGAGAACACCTAAAGAAGATGATCAACAGCATCTTGAACGGACAATCCAGATTCATAGTTACATAGAGACTGATAGAACAGAAAACAGGGAATGAAGTGAAAATAATTACGGACCAGCTACAATAAAGCACAAAATCCAGAAACACTTTTAAGAGTGAACAAGACCTAAATGAACACTAAATATAAAAGATTTTCCACATTGGGAAAAACAATATAGGCCCAAAGAAAGAATCCAAGAGAAGTGGTTCGACAACGTGCTAGCTTCAATAAAAGCAACAGAAATAAGAAACGCAATCCAGGGGAAAAAAAACTGTAGCACTCCAGGACTATCAAAAATCTTATACATAGTGCTCAAAAACCTGAAAAAGAAAGAAATGAAACTAGTAAAGGTACTTTTTAACAAAATCCGGAGAACAGAAAAGGTCCCAAAAAATTGAAAGAATGGAAATATTTATCCAATCCCAAAACTCAAGGACTGGATAGAAAATATCAACATCACCTGATCTATTACACTTTTGAAAACAACAAGGAAAGTATTTATAAGCATTTTGACAACAAGACTGGTGACAACTTGCACTAAACATCAGATATTGTACATCAATAATTGGGAAGGACTACCCAGAGGTAGTACATAGAAGCCAATCCATATTCTCAACAACGTTATGGAGGAGGCCAGAGAATTCAAAAAAGAAGCCTGGATCTTTAGCCAAGACATAAGTAAGACATACGATTCGATGAACAGAGACATATTGATCCAGGTATTGAAAAGAATCTGAGTTTCAGAAGAGATAATTGAAATATTGAATAATACACTAGAGAATAGGAACAATAAAGTAATTACAACATATGGCCTAACTGAAGAATACCTGGTACAGAATAGAATGGATCAAGGAGACACTATCTCCCAATTTCTCTGAAGAGTGTATTATGACCCATTACTACAAAAAATTGAAGACTAGCATACTAGTTACACAATGAAAACAGAAGTGTTTCTTGATTTGACCTCACCAAACCTAAATGAAATCACCAACAAAATAACAAGGCAAGCAAAGATCATAGCTACAGCATACATGGATGACATCACCTGGTTCGCAAGCAACAAAGCAGACATGCAAGCCATCCTAGACAAAGCCACTGAGTTCCTAAAAATAAATGTCATACAGATGAACAGTGAGAAATCCTTCTTGATCTGTATTAATGTATCTGCAAAACAAAGAAATGAAAGCATACAGCTCAATAGAGATCAAATCTTGCCGGTGCAGCAAAATGAAACAATAAGAATTTTAGGGGTATAAATAATAGAAGATAGAAAGAAAACTCGGTAGAAGGAGATCATTAAAGAAAAAGTAGATATCATTACAAGAACACTAGTCTGAAAAAAAATTATAGACAAATAGACATGCTATATAATCAATCAGATTCTCTTCCCAGCAATTGAATACCTACTCAATGACTTAGTTCTGTCAGAAAGGGAATGTGACAAGCTAAGCAACAAGATAAACAAGACATTTAAACACAAAGCTGACCTCTCGTTAACAATTCCAAATAGTATTCTCCATGCAGACTTTGGCTACAAACTGTTTAACCTGTGTGACTGACAAATTCTAATGCATGAAAAAAACTTAATGAATCGACTCAATAGTCACAACCTTTATAGAATCACTACTCAAATCAGACTCCAACAGTTGCAAAACAATTATTGGTCAAATATCTCAATACTTACAGACAAATTCCCTTCTGGACCAGGAAAAGGAACAACCTTACAAATGATATTTTAAACATTGTAAAACTACAAGGAATTATATTGGCACCAATGGCGACACATGGTTTGAAAAACCAGTAAAGTATGAGAGTAAGACAATCAAGGAATTAGTCATAGAGGAATAATACAACAAACACAGAACCTCCCTCAAGCACAGAAGAATAATATTCAAAGATCAACTCTTGAATAATAACAAAACAAGAATTCTATCTTGGCAACAAATAAGAATGAGACTTGGGAAGCAAGGAAGAACCCCTGAATGGTACAAGGAATTGAAAGAACTAATTATTCAGAGATGGCCAATATTATCAACAAATAAGGAAAACCTAAGCCTTAGAGAACACTACAGTGACAGCAGCCCCAAGATCAATACCTTTCATACAAATACTACAATGTTTCCAGCCCAACATCAATCAACCTTAAAATGGCTAGCAACAAAGAAGAATGGAAAAACAATAATAGTTAAGAAAAAAAGGCAACTAGACAAGGAAAGAGCAATAGTAAATTACATGGTCACGAATGAAGGAACTTACCAATTTATCAATGCAAAGGATGTCCTTTCAACAATCAAAACCTTAGAAAGAAGTATAAGGACCAACAACAATGCATAATAGAACAGTTCCTATCCTACACAATAAATAGTAAGGTCAAAAACATACCACCGGAATCTTCTTAGAACAGCATAAACAAAACACTAGACAGTCACTGATAAATAGATTACAATCATCTCCTCAAGGCATAGAATTGGCCATAAGTGAAACCAACAGGCAGCCCCCCAAGATACACAAACCTAGTATACACCTGGATCTACTATAAACTACTGAAGCACTCATCAGGAAAAGAATACAAGCCCCAGACAGGATAATTCAAAAGCTACTACAAATAGCTCAGCAACTAACAACAGAGAACAATTTCCAAATATATACAGATGGTTCATTTACAAGACGCAGTACTAGAAGCAGGATAAGAGTCAGATGGGTGGCCCTGTCAAAGTTAGGCAATGAAATTACAATCTTTCAAGCAGAAATCCAGGACACCCCCTCTTTGACCAAAGCAGAACTGACAGCAACCCTTACAGCAATCAGCACAATCAGCCCCAATAAAAAGATTGAGATATTTACGGATAGCCAAGGAGCAATCAACACAATTAATAAAGCATCACAGAAGGACCTGACCAAATACCAAAAATCAGAGAAGCCAAACAAGCTCCTAGTCAGTACAATCCAAGAAATCATTACAACACAATGAATCAAGGTCCAATGAAGAAAGATCAAAGGCCATACAAGGATCAAAAGAAATGAACAGGCAGACAAATAAGCAGCTACCATACTGGCAGACAGACTCAAGGACATAGTAAAGATCCAGGAGCTACAGTGCACAAGCAGCAACATAACACTGAGATGGGATCAGTCTTTTGTGGACCTGTCCTTTAAAACATTGGGAAGAACCCTCCTGAAGACCAAATGGACTAGTAAGTGGAGGGTACTATACTGAAACCAAACATGACTCACAGGCTCAAAAGTTAAGAAAATAAATTAAAAGATGACCATGCAGACACTAATGCCATCTAAGATTACATCCCTCCAAACCAGTCAAAAAGATTACAGAAATAGAACCTTTTGATAGAAGACATGGTCCAATGAACACCCCACATTAGCAAATATGAACATATGAAAACCACAGATATACAAGTCGATGATATGTATAATTTGTGAACAAGAAGAAAAGGACCTATATCCTTTCACCTGTGAACCAAACAGGACCAGACTAGCAGAAAAACTGACAGCATTCTTGGCACGAGAGTGCACAGCAAGGGCCAATGGCAACAAACAGTCACAATTCATTTAGAGTAGATGAAAACAGTTTATAAAATCAAGTACAGAAGAAGAAAGCCAGGTGGGTTTGATGGATCTAATTAGAGGGCTATCACACATAAAATGGTTCAGATAGCAGGAGAAATCACAGGAAATGAAAAGGAGACCAAGACTACAATGAAAAAACAATGAAACAACTATGGCAAGAGAAAAGAAAAATCTGGAGACTAAGATGTAAATTAGTAACAGAATGGAAAAAAACATAAGACATAATCAGAAAAATGAAATAAGATCGATTGGGGTACAACAGTAAAATATAATACAGAAGGATATCACAGGATAAGGGAAAACAACAAGAAAGTGTAGAAAACTTGTATATAGAACTAACAAACTACAACATGAAAAATATACTTCAAAACAGCTTTAATCTTAACTCTCTTTTCTATATAAATTTTAGTGTTAGTGGAATCATGACACACTAACATTCACCTCTAGGTAAACTGAAGCAAGTTGCGGGGTTCGCAAGATACTGAGTTATTAGTTTTTTCTCCTATCATAAATGTATTTTCTTGTAATTAAATTTGTGTACATAAGAGGATATTAATGATTAAATAAAAACTATATGGCATGATTTCACCAGCCATTATAAAAAAAAAAAAATTATTCAATAGTATAACTTTTGAATTAATAATATAGTAATAGTGCTTCCAGGCCATCTAATATGGTTCTAAGTTCAATATCACTGTGAGGTAATATTATTTAAGCCTAAATGGTACAAAAAAATCCTATCCATTCTATAATAATAATCTAACTATCTCCAGTCAAGATCTTATCCAATTATAGAATATTTAAAGATCACAAAATATTTTGGTTAATTTTAGTGTTAGAATTATTTCATTATAAAATAAATTCTTAAAGCTTCTGTAGATAGATTGAAGATTTGTATACCATAAAAATAAGAAAACTGGTAGAATTTGGTATATTAATTAAAAGAGAGTTTTTATTAAAATAAATATCTGTCCAAAATTCCATATGGTCACCCCATAGGCAGGCTATAATAAGTCATATAAAAAGGGTAGTCTGATAAGATAAGACAATATCCAAGACTTTATATAGTATTCTGTAGATATACTGTAGTAAATATTGTAAAAAGAATATATGATAGAATAAGATATGAAAGGGGTCCTACATTATAGACCCAAGGCCTATAGATCTGATGAAAATAGAAAGGTAATATAGATATAGATAATAGAACTTTATCTAATAACAAGTCATAAGAGTACATAAAAGGGTTCATTAATATAATGTTGAGATAATCATAATTTATTATAGCCTTAGTATATACAGTATAAGACCGATTATAGAATTGCTCTATAATTATTAACTAAATTATATAATATGTAATACTGTTCTATATTGACTTCAATAAACTAGGCTTTGTTAATTTCTTTAAAAAAAAAATTATTTTTATTACAATATATAGTTACTTTCAAAAGTTTAAGTGCATTTATTTTTTTTAATATTGGGCTCATGCCTAGCTTTATTAATTCCAAATTATATGTAATTATTATACTATATAGAATACAAAGAGTATATTTAGGAGTAATAAAGGAGTGCAATAAGTTAAAACTATCTCGAGGCTTATTGTCTTTTCTTTGATAAAAAAAACCCAATATCTTTTTAAGCATATTAATGATATTAAAAATAAAAAGAGAGACTGCTAAACAAAGAACTAAATTTTTTCTGCTGTTGACCATTCATTGAGACAAATATCAAGGATAGAATTAATATATATAAATTATCCACTAAAGTACTGTATCTTTTTATTTTTGAATAGAAAAGGAAGAATTTCTTTTATATCTTATTTTTTTCAGATGAAAGATATAATTTCAGAGATTAGTTTTATTAATAATATCTCATTTGGAAGTCTACTTATTCAAAGATTCAGTAAAACTTATAGCTAGAAGAAGACCTTAAAACCTATAAGAAGATTAATAATTTGATTCTAAAAATAATATTAACTTCAAGCATAAACTGCTTATTTAAGAAGGTACAACTCTTCCAAAGTCAAGTTAAGTCTTTAGATAGATCTTCTAATCTGACAAATATTTTCAACAAATGCTTTTACTAAAAATAAGATTGATAGATATTAATTGACAATTAGTTATTTTAATTAGATTTAAATCAGGAAATTGACTTGCCAATTATATAAAATCTATTGTTGAACATCTTTTACAATATGAATTGGAGTATTATTATTATTATTATTATTTTTTTTTTTTTATTTTTTAAACTGCAACTGGTATTAGATGTGAGCTGTTTATTGATAATAAAATCTTAAGCATTACATTAAGCATCTCATACATATATATGCAGATTAATGATAACCTATCGTAACTTGTCCTAGGCAGACCTGCTTGAAACCCCCCTGTAGGTGGGTATGCCTGACTAGGGACCGGATTATTGATAACATCAATAGTGATGTTGATATAGTTAGCTAATTCTATTAATAAGGAACTACACTACTATGCTAACTTATACACTAGTGTCAAATTCTCAAGGATTAATTTAACCATCCAAATATCTTGATACTTTTTACTTGAATCTTAGAAGGGATTTCTATCTTCTTTGTTACCACCTGCGGCATTACAAACAAGTTCTGTTTAACAGATCCTTCATTTAAGCAAGCATCAGATTGGGATATTCCAAGTTAGAGTAGTCCCATTCTAGATTCTGCTGGGATAGGAAATGTTCAGACGATTGCCACAATCTTAAAAGCGGAGTCCCAAAGTCTGCTGGTATAGTTTGAGATTAGTAATATGTTCAAATGATTACTGTAGTTCTAAAAATGGGGTCCTGGGATTTGTTTCCTGTCCAGTTCAGGGGAGATTAGGTCGGGCATAATTCGTGTAACCAGACCAGAGGCCTTTCTTCATGCAATCCTCGTGGTAGATCCTTTTCAGTCGGATGATCAACAGGGAGGCCAAAAGTCACATCTTTGTGCAACCTGGTTATTTTTTTCACTTGGCCCTTGTGTAATATTGAACTCTGGACCTTGTGATTGCAACCTGGGAGCACTACCACTGTGCTATAGACCCACAGATCTTTGAAGTATTATTATTTTAAAACAAATATTCCTTATAATTATTAATTAAAGATAATAAATGTTTTCAAGTATTTTAATATAATATAATCTATTTAATTTATCATTTACTTTTACTAATGGATCTAATCTTTTATCTGAAAAACATTCCCATACTATTATTTTTCTATCATCAAATTTTACAGTTGAAATCGTATTTTCAATATTATATCTTGTATCAGAAGTTCTTTAAATATAACCAGGACCATAATTTTTAAATATTGTAAATCTACCTTCATCATTTCATATAATAGTTTTTCATTTTTGAATTGTCCAATCTTTTCTTACAATATACTATTTTAGAAGATTTTTTTTGTTGATTATTTAAAAGTGATTTTTGAGTTGATATATGAGAAAAAATATTTATTTTATACAAATTTCTTTTAATTGTCTTGAGAGAAACTTTAATATTGATTTTTTCAATAAATTTGTTTTTAATTTGTTTTGCAGATTTTTTGTTATTTTTTTTAACAAATTTTTTTAAAATGGTTTTGTTCTTAAAAATCAATAGTTTTAAACATTCAGTTTTAGGAAGAGTAGTAAGATTGTTTCTATTAAAATAATTTTTAATTGTACAAAAAATAGTTGTTTTATAAATTTTAAGAAGTTTTGAAATTTTTAAAAGATTATTTACTTTTATAGAGATCTATAATTTCATAATATTGACTTTCAATTAAGTGATATATTTTTGAAATTAGAAATACTAGAAGGATGGATGTATTTATATTTAATTTAATGTTTACTTATTGATAAAATATAAAAATTGGATATATGTTTTTTCAAATGTAAACAATAATATATTAAAATTTCAAATAAAGTTATTATGTATATAATCATAAAATAAATATGTAATACTTTTATAATTAAAAAAATTAAATCAGAGTCAAAATAAAAAAAATTTATTAATTATAATAAAAATTAAAAATGCTTGCTAAAGGTCCTTGCCATTATGAATTTAAATACATGCTCTTATTATTTTATCTAAAAGTTGGTTTTTTTTTTCAATAATTAAATTTTTGCTAATTGAAAAAATCTGTTTCATGGGTATACTAGTTACAGATATTACTAAATAGTTATATATAATATATATCAAATATAAAAATTGCTATTTATTTATTTTGATCATTTCAAAATATCTGTTTCTTCTGTTATCTGAGGTAATGAAAAATATAATTATAATTTATTTTGATTTTCTATATATCATCAGGCTTTAACTAAAAATAATGATTTAATTACAAACTTTTATTAATCCAAAAATTTTATAATGACTCAAAACTTTTAATTATTATATATACTGATATAACCAATAAATATAACACTTTTTCTGCTGATCCTCTAACCACACACAAAAAAGATATTCGCAAGAAGTTTCTATACTTCTAGGTTAATAAAGTCTTAACACTCTCTTTAAACCAACCCGAAGGAGCCTCCTTCAAGACTCCACCACTTCTCCATATTGTCTACAATCTTCTTTAAACAATACTAGACTCTTGTGGCCTGCAAAGTCCAGTACTCACCTTGACTACCAATGACAAGAAAGTTCTTCAAGGGAGAAAGACCAACAGCAAAGTACCTGCCACCTATCAGTTGAAATGAAGAAAACAAAACAAGTACCCGAGAGAGGGTTTCTCCCATCCAAAGGATTCATCTTTCACCCTTTGAATGGTTGTGTGCCCTCTTAGAGCTACCACTTTTCATGGCTTTTTGGAGAATTTTGCCTATCCCAGCTTGACCCTAAAATTTCGGGTAGCATGAATTCCATGGATTCTGATTGTTTGACATGAAACGCGTTGAACAAGATTGATAAACAAGCTCCTATTAGTCACATCACATGTCTGAATGCATTTTCTTAGCTCCATAAGAACCTGGGGTCCACTATAAGTCATATGTGTTGGTGCAGGTGGATACAGGACACAAACCATTACATTATTGGATACAAGAAAGAGTACATCCACCACAGACCGATCACTTGACCAGGACACAAAGAAGGACTAGCTCACCCATACTTGTCGATAAAGACAAATCCCAGCCCAGTGTGATGCTGAAAGCACAAAACAGCTCACAAATTGGTATGAATCGAGCGGTACGACGTCTTTCCTACAAGACTGAACCCAAACAATTTAACAAGACAGATAGAGACACAAGACAAGACAATATTTTTTCTTTTTCTTTTCTCTTCTTTTAAGCACTAACAAGGTTTCCTCGTATAAGGGACTCTTAACACCGATGGTGTTGGATATCTTAGGCAAGTTCTTAATACATTAGTTCCCTTTAACAGGGGTAGCAACAGGTCATCTGTGGAAAAAACCATAAGAAGCAAAGGTTCTAGAGATAGGTTTAACGGCTAGTATCACTCCAATGGAGGAGATTCCCCAACTCCTATAGCTTGTTAGAGTTTAGAGAAAGTCCTACACTAGACGCTCAATAGTACCCCATTCTAATTGGGTAAGACGTAAATAGATGCCCCTTTGTACTATTCGTTGATCTGTAAATCTTTAGACAATAAGGGTGATTAATCATTCCAGTTGTTTCTAGGACATATCTTGATTTTAATAAAGCATATGCACTAACGCAGGAATGAGCTAGCATTTTAAAATATATATATATATATATATATATATATATACTGATATAACATAATATATAATTGATTTTTTTTTTTCCTTCTGTCAGTTTAGTTATGTGTGCTTTATTAAACATTTGTAAACTATACATATAACATGAATCACTAAAGCTAAAAAAATGCTAACTAGCTCACTCATCTTTGTAATTACTACTCTAAGTGCAACTTTGGGAGTGATTTATCACTCCATTAGAAGTTCAGGTGAAAACCCTTCCAACTCTTAATATCATTGCCTGCAGGTCACTACTGCAGATCACTCTTTAAGTTCTGACTTTACTCAAAATCCAACCATCTCATCTCAAATCTAACCCCTCTTAATAAGATATCTTTTAGATCTTCATTTTCTAATCTTCCTTCTTCCAATGTCAGAGTTTTCCTTTCCGGCTATATAGTTTTGTCACCTGGAAGGTTAGGGGATCTTTTTATCTTATTCTTCTTTTGGATTCCTTGTAATCATTCCCATTCTATCATCCTTTCATATCTTGTATTCCAAACCTTTTTCTGGAACTGATTACAAGTTGTACTTTGCAACTTTTTGATCCATTTTTTTGCTTCTTTTTCAATTCTTTTACCATGGCATTTAAAGTCTGCCATCTCGGGAATGAGTTCATTTCTTATTAATCCTACAAAGAAGCTTAGTGTATCTTGACTGGTTGCTGAGAACTATTCTACTAGCCTGGATATCCACTTGTGTACTTCACCCATTTCTTTATTGTCATCCACTAATAATCTAGGATTCTTCTCTTCTACTTCCTTTTTCCTTTCTTGTAAAAGTTTTTTGAAATTCATTAGAACTTCTTGAAGGCCTTTATTCCATATCTTCTTCATTTGTTCCTTATATGTTGGACATTCTAGCAAATGATTAATTGTTTCTTCCTCCTGAAAATCATATGCAATACATTTCACTTGCTTATATAGGTCTGGCCTTCTTATTGTCAGTTTACTCAATGTTGGTAGCTCATCATTC
>CAJVPT010001933.1:0-19331 GCA_910592055.1 Acaulospora colombiana | reverse complement strand
TTTCTTGTATTCAAAATAATACTTTTCAAAATTCTTTAGATATTCAATTATTTAAATTTTCTAATAATTGGCTTAGTAGTTTTTTAGAATGTTATAATTTATCAATCCATTAACAAACAATTATTATATAACATTTGCCTAAAAATTTAAATTGAATCAATATATTAACTATAATTACTCATTATCCTTAATTGCAATATGGATAAGGCTCTCCTTACTTTTGATTTATCAAATTCAACAACAATTGAAAAACAGTGAGTTCATACAGTTAGTATTCATACTACTAACAATGAAAAAAAAATTTTACAGTTATTTTTGGATGTATGACTGATGGAACCAAACTACTACTAGTGTACATTTTTAAATTAAAAAATGTACTGCAAGAAAATTTTTTAAATGGTATATTTATTCATATAAATAAAAAAGACTAAATAAATGAATCAGAAATATATTGATGAATTGAAAATATTTGGTCTTTTAATAATTCCCTTTTAATTTTTGATTCTTTTCATGCACATTTGATTCTGTTAAATTACTATTAGTTAACAGAAATATTAATCCAGCAGTAATTCCTGAAGATTAATATCTTTATTACAACCATTAGATGTTGTTATTAATAAAAGTTTTAAAATAAAGATAATAATAATAATAATTATTATTATTTATTAATTTATTTATTAACAATAATTTATTTTATATAGGTTCATAAATTATATAATTTATAAATAATAGAAACTATTTATGAATTTACACCTTCTGAGCATATCAAAAAACCTTCTTATTCATTACTTTCTGAATGTATAAAAATTGCATAGGAATCTCTTAATACAAATTTAATTCGAAATACATTTAAATGTTACAAAATATAATAATTTTTTTTTTATTCACAATCTTATACTCTTATTATTTCAATAAATATATTTTTATCTTATTTTATATATTTTATAATTTATTTATATTTTATGTTTCAAAAAATTTTTTTATTTATATTTATATTTTAAAACCTATTTACTTTATTACTTCACATTTCATAAATCTCTATCTTTTATAATATATCTACTTTATATTTCATAAATTCTACTTGCACTATTTTGTAAACCTATTCATTATATATATACCTTATATTTTACAAATCTATTTCTATACTCTGTGAGTCTGCATACTCTAAACACTTTATTACCTTATATTCACAAATCTCAAAGTTCTGCAATCCACTTTACTTATCTTATACTTTATATCTTATAACTAATTCTCTTTAAATTCCTTGTATTTAGTAAACTCACCTACTTCTTATATTATAATGTTTATTGTTTCATAAAAAAAAATAGATATGTAAAAAAGATATATATAGTATATATATAAAAAAATAAATAAATAAATGCATAAAAAAATAATTTAATTCTTATATTTATTGATTGGTAGATTTATGTGCACTATTAAAATATCTATGCATAAACCAGTAAGCATTTTGCAAGTGGGGGTACTATACACTGTGACATACGGTATATTATTTTTTTATTAAAAATATTGAATAAGGCATAGAATAAGCCAGTCTCAAAAAAAAAAGTAGCTATTTTTGTTTTTCAAATAAACTTAATAAAATAATACTTATTTCTATTTATAATAACAAAACTTAGAAATAGTAAAAAGATATAAAGTTTACACTATATTATTTTATTAGTTATATGATATTACTTTTAAAATTTAGACTTATTAAATAGCTTATTAATAAACAAATAGATATATTAAAATCCCTCAAAAAATATTAATTATATACTGTATATTAATTATTGTATATTATTAAAAAAAAAAGATAAGAAGAAAAAAAAAAAAACTCTTTCTCACTTGCACAAAAATTTTTGAAAATTTTCTTTTATGGTAACAATGCAAAATATAGAGGAAAAAACAAAACGCTCGCTAAAAACCCTCTAATGAACATGTTAAGAAAGTTAACAAGGGCAAGAGATCTATCAGTCAGTTATACAGGTGAACGACTTATTACCAGTAGTGAAAAAATCATAAAACTAACTTTGAAAACAAGACTGATAGGGAAGCTCGATCCCAAGTCACTAGTGAAGAAAACCAAGACCCGAACAAGCGATAATCAAGAATATAACAATCAAGATACAGAACCATCGAAGGAAATGGATATAATAATGGAGACTATGGAAGAATAGAAGAAGCAACAAGTGAGAATCTGGAGAAAGAGAAGCTGACGAACCAAACAAGAATACTAGAACAAAACAGAGGGATAAGAATAATCTCCCCAACCACAACAGTACTGACAATAGCTATGGAAACCACACAAAACTTACCTGTTAACAACTACAATAATATTCTCAACCAAGAATACAGTTTCAGAAACCAAGAAGAAAGCCAAAATAAAGAACCAACCAAACAACAGTCAGATCAAGAAAAGTTTTGTTAAGTATAGAAGGAATACTGAGCAACAATGACAACGAAAAAATTCTCTTTGTTAAAAACAAATGGAAATACCTAAAAACCCTGAAACATACAAAAATCAAAGCACCAATTAGCACACCAATGATCACAGCCATATTTGGGAACTACAATGAAGCACAGATTGTATGCACTATTAAAATCACTAAGAATAAAATTGCCTTAACAAGATTAGCAGCAAGATTGGCACAACTAAATGTTAAGCCAGACCATCTGAATATGAAATATCCCAAAAATCTTTATCAAATCAAACATAGCAGAACTTTTTGTGGACTAATCAATTCTGGAATACATAAACATGCAACCTGCAGGCCCAGTTTAATCAGTTATCATACAATTCAAAACAAGTGACAACTATGAAAAACAAGTCCAGAAATGGATAATATATAAGGACACTAGCTATATGAGAGTATATCCTATGACCAGAACCCACAAAACCAAAAAAGAAAGGAACAAACTTAGTATTACTCTGACAAACCTTTCACAAGGCACAACAGCAGGTGACCTTAAAGAAATCCTTCAGCAAACCAATGGACAAGCATGTTACCTTCCACTGAACTATAAAAATCAAACTAAACACTTTGCAGTAATATATCACGCCAACCAACAAGATCTCATTCAAGCTCTAAAAACCATCCCAAACTCCAAAACAATGATCTCAAATGGATCGACAAATCAATCAAATTGTGTTTCTACTATAGAACATATGAGCACAACATATACTCCTACCCTCAGAAAGAAGATTAACTTTTCCCCAGACCAAAACTCAAAAGACTTGACAGACCGAGACTTCCTCCCTCACACAGAAAAGAACCAATAACATATAGAGACCCCAAACCAAGCCAACCAACAAACCAAGCAGAATATAGTAGAACATATGCCAGCATCACGAAAGAAATCAATAGAGGCCTAGACAAAATGAAACAATCCTCAACATCCTTAAACAACTTTAAATGGACATGCTTTCAGTTAAATGCCAAATCTACAACCTGGAAAGGAGAATCATGGCAGTAGATATTGGTTCTGACACAAAATCCAAGGGACCGGCAATCTCAGAGGATGAGGATAAAGAGATGTATGAAACCTCAATTTTTAGAACACTATCTCCCAAACACATAGACATTAGACAAACCCAAAACAGGATAAACAAACAAATAAGTCAAATGGAATCCATACTGGCATTCACAATAAAAGAAGTAATAGAGTGTTTAAACTTCCCAAGCAGTTCCGACAACCCATCAACACCTATCCTTTTCTGCCTTCTAAATAATTATAATTGAAATAACAAAGGATCCAAGAAATTGCAAGCAGCAGGAAACTAAAAATAGTCAAACAAATATAAAACACATGACATGAAAAATAAGTACATTAAACATAAGAGGCATAAACAATGAAATAGATCAGATATCACTCATAGAATATTGTCAAGAACAACAAATAGATATCCTAGGAATAACAGAAACCTGGCTTCCCCCAAACCACAAATGGTGAAACTTAGAATATGGCCATACAATCTGGTCTTTCACACTATAGAAACAACACCATGACACAGAAATAAGTATAATTGTAAATTAAAAATAGGCTACCCATGTCTACAACATAACAAAATGTGACAACAGAGGGTTTCAACTCGATCTAGCATTTAAAGAAAAGATCAAATACAGAATCATTACTATTTATAACTCATCAAACACTACAAACAAAAAATCGAAACAAAACTATATATATGGGTAAAACAAAAAATACAAAAGGCCAACAGTCGAAACATATTCATAATAATAATGGGTGAACTCAATGAATTAACAAACAATGACCTGAATAGAACCTCAAAAAAGGTTAGAAGCAACAAAACCAGAGACATTATCAATACACTATCTATCTTCAAATTCGTGGACACCTTCAGATTCAACCACCCATTCTCAAAAAACTTTACCTACACAAGGCTAGCATCAGAATACAGCAGCAGGATAGACTACATTTGGATGTCAATACCCTTAACATTACATATAATAACCATGGAACACACATCAGTCACTACAATAATAGAAAGTGATCCCAAAATGGTTTCGTTATATATGAGCACATCATACACATACTGGTCAAAAATAGCAAACAGAAAAAATTGTCAGAAAACACAAATAGACTTCCACAACTCCACAGACAAACAATGGCATCATTTAAAGATTGATCAGAAGAAGGAGCCAAAAATCTCCAAACAATAGGAAAAGACACATCCAGCTTACTATGGTTAGCCTTCAAAGTGATGCTTCTATAGACAGTAAAAAGAACATTGAAAATAAAAAAAAGAAACCAGAACACCTCACCAGTTAGCAAAAATCACTACAAGAAATATATGAAACAACAATTAACAATTGGCAAATTGTACAGAACCTACAAGAAATGGTTCATAAATAAACAAAATCAGAACAGCAGTCTCAAGGTGAAAATAGAGCAGCTGGTGCAAGAAATCAACAATAAAACTGAAAAAATCAAAACTCTAATTCTTCAAACAAAAGACATCCCAGGAGAAAGAATAGAAATGCATAACTACCTGGCAGAAATTAGAGAGCTATGGCAAGAAGAAACCAGGATGTCAACATCAATAATCAAGAAAGAAAAAGAAAAGACCATCAGAGAAAGAATACATCAGTAATACCAAGCTCTCCAAACTATCTCAAGAAGATGATAAATAGTATCCTAAACAGACAATCAAGGAAAATCGACACACTAAGACTCATCAAGAGAACAAAAAATGATGAGATTGACATAATCACAGATCCAGAAACAGTCAGGGGGAAAATAAGATCCCACTTTAAAAAATGGATAGAAGCAAGATATACACTAGATATAAGGGATTTTTCAAACTGGCAGGAACAATATAGAGCAAAAGACAGCATTAAAAAAGAATAGTACCAAAACTGTACAAAAAAATTTGATACCTAGAAAATTACAGAAGCAATTAAGTCCAAAAACAAAATGAGTGCTCCTGGCCCCTCAGAAATTCTATACAAACTCCTTTAGCACCTGGGTACTAACAGTATTAAAGTACTCAAACATCTTTTTGACAGAATACTAGAAACAGAAGAAATTCCGGCAGAATGGAAGGAGGGAAATATATACCCAATTCACAAATCAAAAGAATAGATAGAAAATATTAACATAACATGACCAATAACATTACTAGAAACAACCAAAAAAGTCTTTATGAGTATATTGGCAAACAGGATCGCAAACAGCTATACAACCAATAAAATCCTTTTCAACAACAACTAGGCAGGATTATCTGAAGGCAATATACAACAACCAATCCATATCTTGAACAATATCATGAAAGAAGCGAGAGAATCTAAGAAGGAGGCTTGGGTTTTCAGTCAAGACATTAGCAAAGCATATGACTCTATAAACAAAGACAAACTAGTCAGTGCTCTCCAGAGAATCAAAGTTCTTCAAAGCATAATCAATATTATCACAGATACACTTACAAATAGGAAGAACAAGATAATAACAGCACACAGATTAACTAATGAATACCTAGTAGAGGATGGAATAGATCAAGGTGACATAATTTTCCCCCTACTGTAGAGAATCTTCTATGATTCACTACTACAAGAAGAAGAAGACTAATACAAGGGTTACAAAATGAAAGTAGAGTGGAACAAAGATCTATCAACAACATATGCCACTGAAACAAAGACTTATTAAAAAACATGCAAAATAAGATCCACAGCATTTATGGATGATACAACCTGATATGTAAAAAACTGAACAAACATGCAAAAAATCTTAGATATAGCAATAGAATTCCTCAGGATAAATGACATCCAAGCCAATGGGAAGAAGTCATCATTGGTATGCATCAATGCACCTGAAAAGAATAAAAAAACAGGTATATTCCTAGCAGGTACACAAGTCTTATCCCTGAGGAAGGAGAAAACTACATGGATACTGGGAGTCTGGATAACTGAAGATGGAAAAAAGAAGTACCAGAAACAATTACTACATGACAAAGTTAATATATACATGAGTATACTAGCATGGAAAAAAGTAACAGATAAGCAAACTCACTACATCATCAACCATGTCCTATACCCAGCAATAGAATACCTTTTCAACAACATGTCCCTATCAAAACAAGAATGTGACAAAATTAGTGGAAAAATAAACAAGGTTTATAAGCACAAAATAGGCCTATCCATAATAGCCCCCAATTGTATACTATATACAGACTTCAGATACAAAATATTCAACCTGTGGGATAGACAAATCTTGATACAAGGAAAAAACTTGGTCAACAGACTGAATGGCTCAGATGTCTATAGCATAACAACCTTCATTAGACTATAACAACTACAAAACAACTACTGGTCTAATACATCAATTCTAGAAGACAAACTCCCCTTTTGAACATGCAAATATAGCAATCTAACCAATGATATTCTGAATGTTATAAAAGTTCAAGGAATTATACTCATGCACTCAGATTATATTACGATCGGAAAACCCCTCAACAAAGAGGAAACTGCAATAAAAACAGTAATGGCTGAAGAATGGTATGACCAACATAGACAGGCTCTCCGAAAAAGGAAAATACTATTTACCAAGCAACTCCTTAATGATAATCTCACAAGGATCCTCACATGGCAACAAATAAGAAACAAACTAGGAAGACAAGGAAGAACATCACAATGGTACCATGACATACAAGAAATGATTTGCAAGAACCCTCAACTAATGAATATGATAACATCAAAATACTCATCCCCAAAGAAATCAAAAACATTTTCTCTACAAATACAAGAATTACTTCCACACAAGGCAAAACAACCATCAAATAGATGGCAACAAAGAAGAATGGTACTACAACATTGTTTAGGAAAAAAAAACATCTAAATCAGAAAGCCGTAATAGCCAACCATATGATCAAGAAAAATCAAACATTACCTCTACATAAATGCAAGGGTTACCCCTTAAATAATCCAAACTTAAGGAAACAATATAAAGATTAACAACAATATATATCTCAATTACTACTAAACCAATCGATCAACATATTAATTCAAAGAAGCTCAAAATTAGCACAATCCACTAATTATATCAACAGCATCGACAGTACACAGAAACCCAAACAATTATTCCAAGAGAGATTGTGCTTTTCACCTAAAGGAATAGAGTCAGCACTAAGAGAGATTGATAAAACACCAGACTTTCAAACACCTCCTTCAATAATCCATCTCAATCCAATATCTACAACTATAGTACTTCTTAAGACAAGATTGAAAACAAGTGACCGCAAAACAAAGGAACTGACAAACATAGCTATAAGGATCCAGCAATATAATGACTTACACATATACACAGATGGATCTTTCACTAGACGATCAAAAGGAGCAGAATGGGACTAGGCTGAATTATTCAACTGGAATCAGGTAGAGACCTAGCAGAATTTCAAGCAGAAACTTAATATATCCCATTATTCACAAGAGTCAAGCTGATAATACTGACAGCTATCAGTACAGTTAGCCCAGACAAAAGGATAAAAATACTCATAGACAGCCAAGGTGCAATAAAATAAACTCAATTAAAAATAATCAACAGGGGAGACAAGGAAGTACCAAACAAAAGAAAGATAAATCAAATCAAAAACTAATAGATACAATCATAGAAATTCTAGAAATAAAACAAATCCATATACAATGGATCAAAGTTAAAAGCCACACAGGCATAGCTGGAAATGAAAGAGTAGACAGACTTGCCATCACTACATACGCAGATTCATACAAGGATATAATAACAATATAGGAAAAACAGTCACCAAGAGTAATGTTTTAACTAGATAGAATCAGTCCTTCATGGACCTCTCCTTCAAAACACTCAGGAAAACAATAACCAAAACCAAGTGGGCAAGCAAATGGTGAGTACTACAAAGAACAAACAATTGATTTATCAAAGAAAAATCCAAGGAAATAGACTGGGAGCTCACACTGGAAACTCTATCGCACACAAAAATCACATTACTACAAACAGATATTGAAGATCTCAGGAACAAAACCTTTAGAACCAAAACTTGGATGAATGAATATTTAACCATGTCCAAACTTAACACCAGAATATCAGACATGTATACCAGCCCCACATGCATGATTTGCAAAAAACATGTAGAAACCAATCTTTATCTCTTCATATATGGGACAAATAGAAAGACTAAGAAAAAAATACATAACATTCTTAACTAAGGAATACGTATCCCGGACAAATGGAACCCAACAATCAGAACCAATAAAAAACAAATGGAAACATACACAACTAAGGAAGGACAAAGAACAAGAACAGAAACTTAAAATCAAATAGACTGGGAAGACATCATAAGGGGGTAATCACATACCAGATAGTAGAAAAGGCCATAGAGATTATTCAAAACCTAACTGAAGCAAAGAATGCTATAAGAAAAGCAACAAATAGATTCTGATAGGAAAAAAGGAAGGTCTGAAGGCTACGTTGTGACATAGTCTCCACCTGGGAAAAAGAAAACAAAATCACAAGGAAAATAAAATGCAACAAACTGGCTAAAGGTCTCAATACATACATACCACTCTCAATCATGGAGAAACATCTTACACAAATCTTTAAACTTTTGTATATTCAATTAACCAACTCAAGTATAACCAATATTCTAAATAATAGTTTTTCTCTCTACATCTTATTCATACTTAAAATTAGTATTAGTGGAGTCATGATACACTAATATCCATAAATATGGATTGCAGTAAGTCACAGGGTTAACAGTTCCGGCTGTTATACTGAGTCATTAGTCTTTTTATTTTTATGAATGTATTTTTTATCGCAATTAAATTTGTGTAAAGGGAATATTAATGAATAAATAAAGGTTAAATGTCATGACTATGCCAGCACTTAAAAAAAAAAAAAAGATAAGAAATATAGGTTTTTATCTATTTAATATATTTTAAACTAGTTTCTGTTTTTTCTATATAATTGATAATATAATAGATTTTATATTCTTTATCTACTTGTACCTAAGCAATAAATAGCTTATGATAAATTCCAGATTTTTATAGATATTAAAAAATACAATAAAAAATTATTTATAAAATTTTATTAATATAAATACTTTTTATTCAATTATAATATAAGAAACTATATGCTATCTAGAATTTAAGATCAGATTGAGATAGATAAAATTTTTTAGAAAAAATTCATAAATATATATTTTAAACCCTTAGTTAGGCCAGATATATATATTTTTTTAAATATTTATAAACCTTTGAAGTAAGAGATTTATAGAGATTTTTTATAATAAAAAAGCTTATTTTATCCCTTTTTGACTGTTTTGATTCTTTTAAAACTTTTACTTTCATAGTTTTTTAAGGAATTTTGCTTATCTCAATTTAATTTTGAATTTTAAATAACACAAATTCTCATCAAAAGTGATTGGCTAACATAAAATACGTCAGTTTTTAAAATATAAACAAGCTCTTATTGGCCATACTTATATGTTTAATACATTATTAATAATATAGAAAAAAAATTTTAGAAAAGTGTTTCTTTTAATTGTATATATTCAATCTTTAAGAAATATTATAATATCAAAAGATAAGTAATAGGTAGAAAAAAGAAAATTTAATTTCCATCTTTCATTAAATTTCTTAGATAGTAAAAAGAATTTCTTGAACAAAAGCTGAGATCTCCAAGCTTTTATTCTAGTCAAGCAAAATTCTTCTATTGTGGTATAATTGTAAGTTAAATAATATAATAATAATAATAATAAATTTTACTATACAATATAATACTTACTTAAGTGCATATAATATTTTCTTCTATTCAAAAATTTTGAATATCTATATAGTTCCAGTTTTCTAAAAAGTTTAAAATCCTATTTAAATCTTTTTATATCTTGAAGTTTTTATGCTTAAAGATAATTAATTTGTTATTGAGTTAATAATTATATTATAATTCTTTATAACTATAATTTTAAAAAAATTTTCTACTTATTTAGGATCTAGTTTTATAGTATCTATTATATTTATCTATTTTTAATTTTTTCTAATAGTATATAGACTTAATTTTTTTTTTAAGCTGACTTGATTATGTTTATTAGCAAAGTTTTATTATATAAATATATTTGATCAGAAAAAACAATAATAAGTTAATAAACTAATAATAGATTAAGAAATCACCTTATGATGAAACCATCTTTAGACAGAGATCTAATGAGAGGATCATTAGAGTAATAAAAAAATTTTAAGGGGAGATTAATATATATATCAAATCTAATTTGTCTATTTTAATCCAATATAAGGAATGTGTGCTCATATATTAATCTTCTTAAAAAAATATTTATTGTTAAGAGAAATAATTGAAAACAATAGCTATATAGAAATCAATAGAGGAAAGAATTCTGCTCATATCTTGAAAGGACTTAATAAGAGAGGAAAAATGGTAATCAATTATAGAGTTAATATTTGAGATCATGCTATTACTACTATATCTATACCATTGACTAAATACTTTTCAAGAACTTTATCAGTCAAAAGTATAATACTGTTTTTCAATTACTTTTAGTACTTCCATATTATGGTTCTTATATTTTTCAATTTTGATCCTATATTTTGCCTTATTCTACTTATGTTGAATCATATTTTGATATTCTTTCAAGTAACCAGATAAGTTAAAGAGGTTTTTGAGAGTGTCTAGAACTAGGGTTGAAGAGAATTGAGAAGAAAAGGGCTATAGAAAAAAGTATATAAGGGATGAGTCTTTATTATCCAATGAATCTGTCCTTATTTACCCATTATGATAATCTATCTAAAAAAGGAATCTTGATATTTCTAGTATGCACTTTTACTGACCTTGACAAATATTGCTTTTGAAGTATTACTATTATAAAAAAGTGGATCCACTATGTCAATAGTGATATTTTCTGCTAGTGATTTTATTTTCAATTGATATAAATAATCCTAAAGAATCATCCAGTCTCTTGGTATTTCAGACTTACAGTATATAAATAGGTAAGGTTGGGTTTCTAAAATAGAGATAGAAACAAAAGTCAAATATCACTCACTAGGAAACATTAAAATTTTTAAATTAATAACTATAAAAAAACTACTTATATTTGTTTTTTATTATTCAAATTATTGATTTAAAGCATTTTTTACTTTTTATCTCTATTAAAATAAAGACTTCGTCTTCATTCTATATCTTTTTAAACATCTTATTCTTCTTATTTTTCTGAGTGGCAGTAGATAACTTTTTTAAAAATTCATCTTTTTCTTAATATCTATTGACATATTAGAGAATAGTATCTTATTTAGACACATACATGTGGTCAATAAAAGCTTGTTTATATTTTAGAAACTAATGTATTTCATGTTAATCAATTAGCTTTATAAAAGTTTGTACTACCTAAAATTTAGAATCAAACTGAGATAGGCAAAATTTTTCAGAAAACTATGAAAATGATAGCTTTAAAAGAAAAACAACAGTAAAAGAGTGAGAAAGATAAGTCTCTTTTATTGTAAAAACCTTTTTAGCCTCAACAAAGCTGAAAGAACCTTTAGGTATTTTACTATTGGTTTTTCTTCCTTTAAGAACTTTCTTATCATTAGCAGTAAAGTTGTTACTTGGTTTTTAGATTACTAAAAGTCAAGTTTATAATTAAAGAAAATTGTAAACAAGAAAGGAAGAGATATAAATAACTCTTGAAAATAAATTTTCAAGTTGTTTTAAAGAAAGTGTGAAGATTTTATTAATATTAAAGTTAAAAACTTCTTGTGAACTTCTTTTTTGTATATGATCAGAGGATCAGTAGAAAGAGAATAGTAGATAAATTTGATAAATATATAATTTATATATTATTAATATACAGCTGACTTCTATTATATAGTTTTATATTCTCTTAATGAATTTAAACTTTTTTAAAAAATTTTTATTGATTAAGAGTTCTGCTTTAAATTTTTTTGATCTTTATTATTATAGCTATGAAAGAACTTATATATTTATTATAAATTGAAGGCAAAATTAATTATTTTTTCTAATAATTTAGTCTTAGTAATACTTAGAATACCAATATCTAATAAGTTTATATAATCTTTATAAATCTAAGTTAGTATTAATAGCTTTTTTTTTTTAACCTGCAAGAATACCACATGGCTTGATCTTTATTGAGAAGTTATATAATTGTCTATAATATTACAAATTTTTTACATAATAACTAACTTATTATTATACTGAAATACTCTAAGTCAAGTCTAGGGAATAATATTTTATTTCCCTAGAGAATTAGTATATAACCTTTATCTAATAGGTTCATTGTTAACAATTTGTCACTGTAAATTATCAATAAACCAGGAATTGCTAAGTTAAAAAAAAGAAAAAAAAAATTGAAAAAGAGAAACAATTCAAGGTTCCATTAAAAAAGTCCAAAAAAAAAAACAATTCTTCTCTCAAAAGGGATCTGTCTAATTGGAATAGTCTTCTTGCTTTTCTTGAACCTTGGAAGAAATTTTCTTTATTACCACTTGTAACATTGGAAAAGTCAATCCAAATGATCTTTTATTTAAGTAAGCATTTGATTGGAATATCTCAAGAAAAGTATTTAGATCTTAGCTTTTGTTCATTAAAGCTTTATTATCACCTGAAAAGTTTAAGAAAGAGATAGGAACTTGCAATTTATATTATCTATCTTTTAGTCTTTTGGTATTATAAATGTCTTCTTTAAAGAACTTGAGTTTTTGAAGAGTAAACATTTCTGAAACCTTTTTTTCAATCATTAATAATGTTATCAAAACATGTGTGTATAACCAATAGAAGCTTGTTTACATTCTAAAAACTAATATGATTTATATCAGCCAATACCTTTGGTAAAAATTTATGCTATCCAAAATTCAGAATCAAACTGAGATAGGCAAAATTCCTCAGAAAAACATGAAAATGAAAGCTTTAAGAGGACACAAATAGTCAAAAAAGGAGAAAACAAGTCTTTTTACTACAAAAAACCTCTATACACCTCTCACTTAAAAGGTTTGAAAGATCTTCAAATACTTAATAGTTAGTTCTTCTTTCTTTGGGAACTTTCTTGCCATTGGTATCAAATGTATTACTTGACTTTTCTTGGTTACTAGAAATCAAGTTTTTGAGTGAAAAGGTTTGTAAACAAGAGAAAAGGTGTATAAACATCTTTTGGAGTTATATTTCAAGTTGTTTTAATGAAAGTATTAAGACTTTATTAGCAAAACAGTATAAAAACTTCTTATGAACATCTTTTTTTTATGTGATCAGAGGATCAACAGAAAGAGTATCTTTAATAAGTGATTAATAGTTTCTTTTTATTGTATATACTAATTGAAATAGTATTAATTAATATAAAATTATCTATAATATATAGTATTTATTATATAATATATGTTTTTTTTTTTAACTTATTATTGATATTATCTTTAATTATACTAATAAATTTATTAAATGATATATTATATATATTATTGTGAAAAAATATATTAATGTTTAATGATATCTTTATTTTTATTATTTATTTTCTTTTAATAGGGGATATAGAGATCCAATTTATTGAGATTGTAGTAACAAGTTAATGACATATAATTGAATTACAGACTATAGTAAAGGTTATATTACTTTAGATACTATAATTTTACCTTATCTTTTTCTTTGTTAGTGACTAACAGTTAAAATAAACCCATTTTTTACAGCTATGACCCATGTGACATGTTGTCAAAAGAAGCCCTACTACCCCCTTACCTATGTTCAGGCCTTTGTCATATATGCTTGCCCTTTGGTTGGATCAGACCTGAGACCTTTTTTATATCTCATCCTACCAAATACTCTTTTTATACTACTTATTACAATATACCTATATATTTATGTGGAGTCTTAGATATCATCTTGTCTTGTTTGAGTATCCTTTTTATATGACCTATTATAGCTAATAATGGGTCTCTAAAGTATTTAGCATATAAAATTTCACAGATTATTTATGTTTCTTTTTGAAGGACAAAATTCATAGCTTTTTATTTTAATAGAGACAAAGGTCAGGAAATGTTATAAATAAATGATTTGATAATGGAGAATAATTGTGGGTAGTTTTTTTATAGTTATTAATTTAAAAATTTTAATTCTTCCTAATGAGGGACATTTGACTTATGTCCCTGCCTCCCCTTTTAGGGATCCATTTTTAATTACAACCTATCTATGGGATGACTACATGAAGTCTTGGATAAATTATCCAATTTGGTAGAGACTTTCTTCTTTCACTAATATGACTAGGCACCATTAATCCTTGAAATTTTACAGCAAGCAGATCTTCAGCCTATCTGCAGAAGCTTGTTGGAACCTATTTTATAATAAAGTGGCTTCAATATTAAAACTGGCTAAAGTATCTTGTGATTTTTTATTATTCCATGATCAAACATGATCTTGGCTACAAGTGGTAGTGATAATCATTATGAAATAGATAAGATTTTCTTGTATTACTTAGAATTAGGTGGTACTGTCTCACAGTAGTATTGAACTCGGAAACAGCACTTAGTGACTTGAAAACATTACCACTGATCCATAGGTCTATAATATCTTTATAGTTGTATCTTGTTTTTAAAATGAGTTTAATTTTTTCTAAGAGTTTTATTTTTTTATTATACTATACATTAATTGAATTAGTATTATTTTTAAAAGCAAATATTCTATTTTTTCTTTTTTATCTTTAATTTCTTTTATGTTTTCTTTTCAATTAGACTTATTCTATTATTTAGTTTTTCAATATTATAAAGAATATGATAATATATATGTTTTAATTGCTTTTATTTTTAAAATATAAGCTTTTAAATTTGTTATATAGACTTTTCTTATTATAGCAATTAATTTATTTCTTATAGCTATGATGGTAATGTAATTGAAAAACTTAATTAACTTTAAACTATATCTGATATTATAAGTATTAAGTCTTTTTTTCTTTTTGTTTAAATATGGTTTTTTTATTGTATTAAGTTCTATTTCTAATTTATTTACAGATATTGTATATTATTTAATTTCTATAAGACCTATGAATCAATAGTGCAGTGAATGCATTTCCAAGTCACTATCTGTAAGTTACCAGTTCAATTTCACCAAAGAACAGTTCTTATTAATATAGGTTATATTGTACAAGATGCACATTGAGAACCACATGCATTTATGTATACAACAATCTATTAGATTCCACTATCTGACTACAGTGTCATAAATCAGATTATACAGGTTCTAGTTAGTTTTAGCACTAGGAAATGAGCTATGATATCTTGCCACTTGGAATATATATAGATATCAAGAATATCAAGAGAGATATGATAGACTCAAGAACCTATCAGCTTTATATAGAATTTACCTCTTCTCAAAAACTCCAATTCTATGGAAGGTTTGGGAGACTTTGGTCATATATCCAATTGTAAAAAGTAAGGACCAGACATATATTGGGAGATCTTCAATTGCTATTATTAATAGTTACTAAAGATTGGATTTCATGAGTTACCAATAAGAAGTGATAAAGTTGAATAGTTATAATTGGATATCTGTAGAGATTGACATATTTGTGAGAGACCAATGATCTTATATAATGACCAAGGAAAACTCCTACAAGGCTATATTTGAAGAGTGGTTAAAAATGGTTACTATAAGACTATGGTCATCAATCTGGTTCATCAATAGCTATCAGGAGACTTGGTGGGACTGCATGGAAACTGAAGAATATTAATAAACAACTAACTTCTGAGAATTAAGTATAGTAAAGAGATATCAATTAAGAATAGAATACATCCCATAAGGTATGATAGACTCCACAAAACAAACAACTCTAAAATAGCTCCTTGAATATAAAAAAAAGTCCTCTGGTAAATCCTTGGAATGCCAGGTAGCCTGGGTATAACAGGGTAACTAACAAAATAATATCCATAATGGATAAAATTGGTTGAAATTGAATAGGGTAGGATAGTATAGTCTAGAAAATATAAGAATTGTTCTTGTAAAAATTTATTCTATACATCCATAATCCTACAATAAAGCTTGTCAGTATAACTAAAAAAAAAAAAATTCTATAAAACTTATAATATTAGTTTAATTAAGTTTTTTTTAATAAAGTTATTTCAAAATGCTTTAAAATATATAAACTCTTCAAAATCTTATTTGAGCCTTTTCTTTATATTGTATTGTTTTTTATCCAAAGTATTTCTTAATACTTCAATAAAATTTATAATGATAAATAAATATATATAGTTTGAAAACTTTGTACAAATTTTTAACCATTACTAAATATATAATTGCATATATATATTTTTTTAGTATGAATAGATTTCTTGATTTATAATATACTATACCTTTTGTAGATTTTATTGTTTTTTTTTTTTTTTTTTTTTTTTTAATATCTATAGCTAGACTAAATTATCAGTTTATTAATCAATTAAAAGTATAAATATATTTTTATCAAGCAGTATAATATATACTACAACTAAATTATTATTCTAATCTAACTAACTCATAGTAAGTATAAAAGTCTTTAAGTTAGTCTTGGGAACAATATTTTACTTCTCAGTATCTTTGGGTAAAAACCTTTCTAGTTCATTATATTATTGTCAGTAGGTTGTCACTGCCATATGTCTAATCAAGTCACTAGAATACAGGAAACTACAAAAAAATAGGTTGAAAAAAGGAAAAAAGTGATATTTAAAATATCTAAATAGACAACAAAAAAATAAAAAATTAAAAATTAAAAAATATATTTTTAGCTTCCTCCAAAAACCTACTTCTCAAGACTTTTTCTCAATAAAAAATACTCGATTGGAATATTCTTTCTTTTTCTAACCTTTTGAAGAAACTTATCTATTCTTGATCTTGATTTCCTTCTTGTGTATCATCTGAAAAGACTAATCACTTAGTGAAAGTCTTTACTTTTAGGATACACTTGGTCCCAATCTTCTTTGAGCAGTGATTTTTTATTCACTTGTAATAGAGAGGTGACTTATAATGAATCCTGGATTCTTATATACCTAGTAAAAACTGGATCATGTTGTTTCAGTATAATATCTTTCAGCAACCATACCTAATTAAAGAAATTTTACTGATATATATCTTCTATTATACAAAAGATCTGATTTTCCAATAATTCTTTTGCCTTGTAATAGTGAAAGAGTCTTAAAAGAGCATTTTTAACTGTAATCAAAGGATTGAAGCTTAGTATGGACTAGAGACCATTCAGTTTTATTACTTGACCAGGATAAAAATGAGATTTTGATCTTAAACTTTGCATGACTGGAATAATAGAAGAGAAAGACTTTATTTTGAACATATAGCAACTTTTTACCACTTGGGACTTGTTGATTGTATATTATTAACCTCATGGAACTTGATCTGTAGGTTAACTCAATTAAAGGAGTGGGATGGATATGAGACATCAATAAACTCTTTCAATTACCAATAACATTATCAGATATGTGAGGTGACCAGTAGGGTCTTATTTATATTTAATTATTAACATGTTTTGTATTAACCAATTAGGTAACAAGTAATATTGTGCTATCAAAAATTCAGGATCAAACCAAGGTAGGCAAAATCCCTAAGAAAACTATAAAAAATAATAAATACTTTAAGAGAGTACAGAGAAAAAAAAAAAAAACTCTTTCCCACTCGCATCAAAATTTTTGAAAATTTCCTTTTATAGTAACAACCCAAAGTTCAAAAGAAAAAACCCAACGCTCACAAAGAGCCCCTTCAACAAACATGTCCAGAAGGTTCCCTAGAGTCAAGAATATGGTAACAAACTATACTGGAGAAAGAATCATCACTGGCAGTGGTAAAATTGCAAGACCGCTTCTTAAGACCAAACTCACAAGTAAATTCAATCCACTCACTAGTATGAAAAGAAACAGAATGACAGCAGACAAAGAAAAGGAGGCAGCACTCCCAACAACTACAAAGGACCTTATTCAAAACCAAGATGAAAGCATGGAGCTCGAGAACGCAGAACCAAACAACAGCACAAATCCCGAAGAGGGTACCATAGAAATCCTCAAGAAAACAGAAGAAATGAATACTGAATCTAGGTCACTATCATCGGTAACAGTAGTATTAACAACTGTGACGTTAAAAGAAGGGAAAGAGTCCCCAAATGGCACAGAAAACATTACCAAAAACCATTACAGCTATGAAGAAGAGCAGAGACCGAGGACCACTGCCACAGAAGGGGCAAACTCACAAGGACCTTCAGACACACTTGGTTCAGGAAAGATTTACATGGACATAGAGGAGCTGCCTGGACTTTTAATAGAAGAAAAAATTTACCAAGTACACAACAAACTGGGGCATCTATCAACCCTAAAACATGTTTATATTGAAGAGCCAATCGGATCTCCAACTATTGCAACCATCTTTGACAATTACCATAAGGCCATAGCTGCATGTGAGATTCAGATCACTGACAATAAAAATTCTAAATTTAGACTAGCACCCCAACTTGGCACCACAGAATGTAAAGCCTGATCCATCAGAATCTGGGACATCCCCAACCATTTTCAAAAAAAGAATATTGCAACTTTATTTCAAGACAAAACCCAGATCGAATACATAACCTTACAACCAGCAGAACAAGTCAAATCTGGAATTGTCCAATTCAGTACAATGAAGGTGTATGAGGAACAGGTCCAGAACTGGGCCATCTACAAGAACACCTTCCATATGAGGACATATCCAATGGTCAGAACCCAAGTCACAAGAGAAAAGAGAAATCAGTACAGTGCAACTCTTGCCAACCTCCCACAAGGAACTTCAGTAAAAGAACTCAAGGAAATAATCAAACAAACAGAAGCTCAAGTGGTATACAT
>CAJVPT010001932.1:0-19332 GCA_910592055.1 Acaulospora colombiana | reverse complement strand
TGGGGAAACAAGACAAATTGACTATGATGAAAGGCACTCAGCCCGGGATCGCTAAAGATGATCTCAGATAATGTTACGCAGAGAGTCCAAAAATAGTAAACAGGGCGGACTTCGGGTCCATAGTCACACAGAGTCATGTATACTTACACAGAATTGATGGGGACAGGCGCGGATTCGTTACATAAGTAGTATCAATAGATTCTGTTGGAACAGTAGCAATACCACTAAAATCATATTTTTCTAACATATCTATTTTTCTGCCTACATATTTAACAATATTTTTTGATATAATTGCAATTTAGTATCACTATCTAGTATCAATGTTGGAATTTTTAAGTGTTTGATTTTAACTAATATAGTTGCAATATTAATTACAAATTCTTTTTGATAGACAAAATCTATTTCCATATGATCATTCAATGTTTCCTCTTCATCATCTGATTCAAAAATCTCTGATATTAGTTCTTAACAATTTATGAAATCAGGAATAGCTAAATTTTTGTTTCAGGTTTAAGTTTCTCTATCTGATGTAAAAGTAAGACCTTTTCAAGCATATCTAATAAATTTGATGAATATTTTGCTCAAGGGTAGTAAATTAATCTTGGGATTTATAGAAAGTAGAAACATCTTTCTATTTAATCTTATGAGATTTGGATATTTTCTTAGAGGATGAATTACTCTTTCACTTTACTTTTTTTTTAATTTAACAGTATTGATAATTTTCAAGATTTTAGTCTTGGTTAAATCATTTTCAGAATCAGATTTTGATTCAGAAACAAATTAGAATCGCTGTCTAAAAAGCCAATACTAGACTTAGAATCTGAATCTATAATAGCAAGATTAATCTTATATTTCTTCTTGTATCTGCTTTTTTTTTCGAAAACAATTGCAAGAATTATGTCTTATCCTATTGCAATTTCAACATCTGTATTGAGATATTTTCTTAATCTCTTTCTTGACTTGTCTATATATAGACTTATTTATTGACAACTTACTTATATAATTAAAAAGGTCTTCATTAAAATCAGATTCTACTTTTTATATGTAGTTTTAAAGGTAAATCAAGCTTGGAAATAGAAATAAATTCTGAACCTTTTTCAGTAATCTATTGTATAAATTTACCAATGTTTGCATCTCATATAAATTGATATATTTCTTTAAGTTGTGGTTCATAATAAGGTTTAAATAGTTGAGATAGTTGTGACAACTGAAATATTTGTGATATTTACTGAGAAGTTAATTATATAGAAGCTATAAGAGATTTTACATAATTTTCTATTTCATTTTTACTCACATCTGTATTATACAGGTAACTAACTATCTTTTGTATTAGTTGTAGATTGTGGATGAAATTGACTGAATAAGAATTAGGATTGTGCTATCCTAATATCAATTCATCTTTCTGTCTTCCAATTTTTTCTAATTTTGATAGTAAAGTGTAAATTGAATTTTTAAAATCAAAATGTCTTACTTCTAATTTATTGTTAGGAAAAAGACCTTAAAAGAATTGTTGTCTAATTATTTTTTCCTGATTTAATACTGGGAGTGCTGAATAGATAAGGCTAACCATTCTTTTTAATCTTGCATAAAAATATCTTAAAGGATTGGTAGTTTGAGTAATGTTATAAAATACTATTTTTGATTTTTCAGCAGTTATTGTTGAATAATTAGTTCTAAACCAGTATATTATCTATCCAATGTGGATTTCTGAAGCTATGATATTTCTTTCTGCATTAGTATTGGAAGTATTGGAAGCTAATTCTATTAGTCAACTATTGGATATTAACCAGTCTTTATCAAAAATGATGAGCTGGTACTAATGGTATAACAATTGCATTGCTGTCAACTGGAACTGTATTTCTTATTTGGAGTGCTCTATCTCTAAACTAATTAGCATTGATATTATACAATATATTATTGTTAGCCAATCTATTAATGGCACTGAGATCAGCCATATTAGTATTGTCACTAATATTTTGCAATTTTCAATTTTTATTCTTAAGATTAGTTTTATATCAATCTTTTGCATTGTCTTTTAAACAAGTCTCAAAAAGTCCATGAATTCTTAATCTGGTTGGAGAGTCTGCAAGTGGATTAAGTCTGGATGCTTCACAATATTGTTTAAAATCTTTAATCTATTCTTCAAGATCTTCTCTGGCTTTTTTGTAAAATGGGATTGGTGTATATCCTACTATTCATTTATATTAATTATTTATAAATTGATTATTCTATAGCAATAAAATTTATCTTGTAAATTTAAAATTAAATGCTGTGAATTACACTCTCTATTTTTTCATTTGATATAACTTACCTTCCACCCTTTGAATTTATTGTAATATCTATCAAAGAGCTGATATTAATTATATTCTAATAATTCTTTATCAGCCTAATATCTTCACAATTCTTGTTCTAATTGATAGTTTTTTAATTTATACAGAACTTCAAAATATACTTGAGTTTAAATTGTTATTCTAATATTAAGATAATATTATATCACAAACATTTTTACATATTATATTTTTATTGTAAATCTCTATTATTGGCATGGCATCATTATAATAATAATTGAATAGTAAACTTTTCTCAAATTAATTCATCAATATATCTATTTTTATAATAATATGAGAATCACCAGTGATGATGTTCTCCCTATTTGTTATTATAAGCTATAGTTATCAAAGTAAGATTATTCTGATAATTGTCACACTCTTGAGTAAGTTAGTTAACTTAATTTTATAAATTATGTCACTCTTGAATAATTTGATTAACTTGGTTGTGTAAGTTATCTTGTTCTTGAGTAATTTGATTGACTTGATCCTGAAAATTATTTTGGGTAAGCTGATTAACTTGATTTTGCAAAATAATATTTCATTGTCTATAAAAATTAATATCTTATTATAATTAAACCATCTAATTATTATTATCATCTCATTGAGTGATAACACTATCTATATCCTGAAATACATTTTGATAATTAAGATGGACATCATTCAAGGAATCTCTAATATCAATTATAATATTAGTAGAATTATTTAATAGTATTTCAGCTTTTCTAATATAATTCTCAATATGATTTAAGCCTTGATCAATATATATAAAAAGATCAAGATTTAACATATATATATTTTACTCTTTTGAAATATATAACCTTGGAGAGCTTCTTTGAGAAGAAATACTTTGAATCTATGCCTTAGATTTTGAATCCACTTTTCTAATTTTTGTATTGTTTTTCTATATTATTAATAAAAGATATTATATTTCAGACCTCTTTTTTAACTTAATATAAACTTTTTTTGAGGAATGATATTTTGGATTTCAACTCTACCTTTTCTTTCTTTGAAACATTCTCAAGCTGTTCCAGTTCTTTATTAAGAGATTGAATTTCATTCTCATACTAGATATATTTACATTTAAAATACTTTATATATTTGTCATTCAATTTGTTAATAGCTATCTCTAATTGCAATATCTCTTGAAGTTCTTGGTTAATTTGTTCTAGCTTGAGTTCTTTATCTGTAGCTGATTTATTAGTTGTTCAATTGAAGGATTAGAATTTATGAAATATTATAATTATTATAAAGTAATAAGACTCTGTTTTTATTTTTTACAAAATATTATATTGACTTATCTCTTGGCTTTGCAGAAACATAGTTTATTGCTTATAGTAAAATATATCGAAAATGAGTAAATTGAGCAAGCTTATTATTAAAATCAACTCAAATGAGAAGTTAAACTTAATATATAAATTGCTTTTTTATCACCCTACTAGCTATTTTTCCAATGCAAAAGCTTTGAGAAATATATATATATATATATATATATAATTTTACATATAAAAAAGTTTATAAATATTTGTATAGGCAGAATAAATGGCAAAAGTATACTCTATCACTGAAAAATACCCCATAGATAAGTTAAGGAAAAATTCAAAAATCAAATCGTGCATATTAGTATGATATTTTATTTTTTATATATGATAAATATAAGGGGAAGATATGGAAAGCAGTATTATAAATTATAGATATGTTCAGCAAATTCAAAACTAGTGTTCCTCTAATATTAAAGAATAGTTTAAAGGTTGCTAAAGTATTCAAGAAAATTTATGATAACTCCAATAATTCTCTTACATACCTAACATTTCTATAATATAATGATGGTAAAAAATTCATAAGTAAAACTGCTCAATTAATCGAGTCACATAATATCACAATTTAAGTAATTAGTGCTTATAGTTATCATGGATTAGCTCTTATGAAAGTATTCAATAAGACATTAGTAATTATGCTTTATAAAATTTAATTTGCTATCGAAAGTATAACTTTGAACCCTAAATCAATAAGAACATAAGAAACATATTTGTTAGAAGTCACCATTATCTAAATAATTATCAATATATCTCATTAAAACTCTAGGTTCTACAAAGTGGAGTTTAGTTTTTAAACTAGTTATTCATTAAAACAAGTAAAATCTAGGTCTTTTACAAAATATAAGCATCCTATTGGGAAATATGAGAAAAATAAATTGAAGAAAGATAATATAATTTGTTATCTACTTGCTAATACAGAGTGGAAAGGAGGTATAGAAAACCAGAAATGTGTAATAGACTCAATATTCTCACCAAGCTTTTATAAAATTTGAAAAATCATAGTAATAAAAAATAAACAGTTTTATATTATCACAAAGATAATGATGATAAATATCTTCTATAACAGAGATTTGTGAAAGAGGAGCTAATGTACATAGATCTTGAAAAATTTAAGTATCCATCCCAAAGTATATTGAAAGAAAATAATTATTCCAGATCTGTTAATTTTATTCATATTATTAATGAAGTGGCTAAAATAAAGAGTATATAAAGAAGCGTAATGAAAAATGCCTTGATAAAACTGATCAAATAAATGATTTTGATATATATATTTGATCATGTAAAAATGGAAAGCATTGGTGATATGCACTTTATAAAACCCAGAAGCATAAATTTAAATAGTGCCCATATGTCCTTATTTTAAAGGGAAGTGATCTGTGAAATATATTTTTAAAGATCAGTTAGATAAGAAATTTCCATTTTGTAAACTGGCATTTTTGAATAGGATACAGTTAGATAGTTATAATGAAAGTTAAAATTAGCATTTGAATTCTAAGGTATTTATTATTTTTGTATTATTCCAAAACACTTCTATCTTAATGGCAAGGTCGATCTAGACAGTCAATAGATATGTGATAAAAAAACAAGATGTATGTAAAAGAAAGAGTATAGATCTTATTGAAATACTGTATACATATAAATTACTTCCTTATTTCAAAAGTGAATTACTTAAAAAAGTGTATTTAAAAAATACAGGTATTAATGAATATACTAATTGATAATATCTCATTAGTTGGTATGACTAAATAATATCATAATCTGAATGCAATTGCAATGAAATATTCAGATATCCTACTATTAATACCAATAAAATGTCTTTAAATTTATATTGTAGATGTATTATAATTTTATTAGTAATGTTATAAGGGATATTTAATAAAACTTTTTCACATTCTTTTTACATTATGGGTAATTATTTTCGAAGGCGGACAGGGATTTTTCGGACCTTAGAATTGTGATCCTAAAATTTGCATTATATACGTATTATTAAAAAATGGGGGCCGAAAAAATCATATTTAATATTTTGATCGCCTTCAAGAATAATTGCCCTTATACATATTAATCACCTGATATATATTAATCAATCTCCTTTACTATTATATTCAATACGAAGCAAGAAATGAAAATTATTTAACATAATATTGGTTGCCATTCTTTGATTTGCAATAATTTTTTGAAATAATCATTGATCTTTCTTTATTTTTGAAAAACGAATCTCATTGAGTTTGAAACCTATAAATTTAGAAATTATTTATGAAGTTCAGTCATTTTAGATTGCTATATAATATATAGTATTTAATTTATAAATCAAAAATAATATAGTTTTGTTTAAAAATAAGTAGTAATTTGTGTCATTAATGTTTAATATAATAGTTAGTGACAAGATGAAAATAGAAAAGCTTGATCCTGTTGAAAGAATAGTTTTAAATATTGACAAATGCAAAAATATAGAAAGATTTAATGACCTTAATAGCACACCTCAATGGCCTTTCAATTTATTGGTTTCAATGCGAACTAAATCGGGAAAAACTAATGAAGTTATCAACTTTTTACTTGAAAATAAAATATATTGATTGTTTAGTGGGAAAAAAGGTAGAATGAGATATATTAAGAATAAGGATTTAGTTTTGATCAATCATCAAATTAATGAACCCAAGTATAAATATTTTTGTGATTGTTATAAAATAATTGTAAATAGCCTTAAACAATATTGTGAAGATATTACAGTACATTTCGAGCAATAAAACCTGATAAAATGTCAAAAGCTGAAGATTTTTCTCCTGAAAGAGAAACAGTAAATATATTCAAAGATATGTACAGAACCTAAAAAAAATACAAGAAAAAATTGCTTGTTATTTTACTAAAGGGTGTCATAAAAATATTAGTAATATATATACTACACAATCCTTCTTTGACTATCCAAAATTAATAAGAAAAAATCTTGATTATATTGTTCTCTTTAATGGCAGTGGGACATATGATGAACTAGTTAGCATTGCCTAATAATATACAAAAAAATGGCATGATGTTGTCAAAATACTTGATAAAAATTTGCAAGGTAGAGAATTTATTGTTATTGATTTAACTAGAGCAAAAGAAGATCCTCTATATATTTGCAAAGGATTGGACCAACCTCTTGATCTTTCTAATAAGTAGGCTTGAAGAGCCATGAGTGTAACTCACCCCTATGGGCCTGCTCTGCAATAGAGTGAGATTTCTAATACTGAATAATAATTATTTTATTCCTTATTTATTAATACAATAATATAATATACATCTTATTAGAAACTTCTATTAAGAATCTGTCTGTATCCAGTAGTGATTAAAATTTAAGTAGATGTGAAATAATAGAAAATGGGTTGATATATAAAAATCAAAGCAAAAAATGTTACCAGTTTTTCTTTAAAAAAGATAATAAAATAAAGTCTAAAGTATTATGCTCCTATTTCTAAAAGTCACTTTCGAAATCTAATCTGCAATTGACTCTTTTTAGAACTTATCCAATTAACTGGAATATAATATTCTTCATATTGTCTATTAATAATAGAACTGCACATCATAAGATCATTTTTATATAATTCAATCCATTTACTATGCCATTGATTAAATTGTTCCCAAGTCAGAAGATTTTTCACTTTATATTTCATTAAACCTAGAAATTTCTTATCATTAGAAGTACCATCATTTCTCATTGCATTCCAAGCTTGGGTTGCTATTGATTTGGGTCTATTCTTATAATTTCTCCAAGCTCTTTGTATAATCCTTGCTTTTCCGAAATCAGTCTTTGGTTTATTGCATTTATTATTCCAATGACCGATCATCAAATCACTAGGTATAAGATAATCAACATATCTTCGTTTAGTAAAATGGAATGTTTTTTTGGGCTGTACATCATTAAGTTCCAGCAACCAAAACAAATAGCCATATGACTTTTATGGATTCTTGGTCTATAATAATTAAAATTGACAAATTTACCTTTACCAAATGATGCGAATAAACATAGCCGGTGATATACACTAAATTTCCCAGTATTTAATAAATTCTGTAAAGGTACTCTGACCCGTATTGCCCATTGAACCGGTGTTTCATTCTGTTTTATGATAGATAATGTATCAAATAATCTCTAATTATCGAAAATTTGATTGAGTTTATTAGCATAGGTTCCACCATAATGTAATATATACGATACAGCATACTTCATATCAAAACCAGGACGATTAATATATGGTTTAGGAAATGTCTTATCTTTTTTATCAATAATAGTAGCGATATCAAAACCAGGCATATTTAGACCTATTTGATTTAATAACTATACTTTAAAATATTATGATTCATTTTTAGTGCGAATTGGGTTATTAGATGCGTTGTGTATAATCGACATATTTTGCGCGAGTGATGTATATGATGAAAATGGGAGAGAATTCCAAATGTGGGTATTAACCTCCGTGAATAGTGTGAATAGTGGACCAATTCTAATAATCAATCGACCTTGTAACTAACCCAATTAATTAATAATCTCACTTTCGATCTGCGTTCTTAAATGAGCGGAAGTAACTTAGCTAGGTAATGCGTAACTATTCGCTGGATATAGATTTCATGTAACTAACCAATCGCAAAAATAATAATGTCAATATTCCTTCCGGGGTATATAGCCATTCCATGGCTAAAAATAAATTCACATTAGACGAGGGAAAAATCACGTGCGCGTTCCGAAAAGGAACACTGCCAAATCAAGTTGAGTATAGGACGAGATGATGATTTTGGATACATATTTACAATGAATGTACTGTGAATTTATTTGCAAATGATCGATTATTTTTTTTTTTTGACATTTGTTGGTAACACAACATAAAAGCCAAACTAATTTCCATTTAGTGAATTAAATCAACGGCTCAGCATTTGGTAATCCTGGACATGGCGACGCAGGATATAATCTTCTAATATTATTCACTTTAGTGCATAATTTCATTTTCTTTGGTGTAGACATACACACAGATAACTTATGTTGACTCTCGTCTCGAGGTCGTTTTCGGAGCCCGACACTCTTAAATGATTTTGTAGCCTGTCCTCCTGTTTGAACCATCTTTACTGTCTCTTGGACTACAGATTAACATTTACAAATATTTCAACATTGTATAATAAAACATAGAACGAAAAGCATGAATCTAACCTTTGCATTCAGAACAGATGCCAGGGTCGTTAAAACGGAATCGAATTTTTCTACTGTGTCTGGGCTTCCGTCAGATCGCAACGCCGAAACCTGCAGATGTAACCTTTAGGGTTGGCAGCATATACTATTGTCATCGTGAGGCCTATTACAGAATTAATGTATTGATTAAGTTACACGCATTTGAAAAATAAGTCGCAAGTTCAGGCACATACCTGCATGAATAATGCCTATTGTTTACATTTGTTTGCGCACCTCTTCGTTCCACTTTATTCTTTCCATCAGATTTACTAACATGTCTTTGAGCGTCTTGGGGAGTTTTAACCCAATTTCTCTAATGTACTTTGTGCCATTTTCGTCAACCCAATCCTTACCCGCCTCCCCAGCCCCAAACTCATCTTTTTTGCCGTTACCAACAGCCTTGAGAATCCAATCCCCTCTGCGACCGATTTTACGCCGTCCCTTTGATTTCCTTTTTTTATTTTTTCGTGTCGCAGTTGATATGCTTGTGCTTTCGCCCCTTGATTATAAAAAACCTAGTCAGATCAAAAGAAGCTACTTTTTAAAGATAAAAAAATTTACCTGACTACAGCTATCGCCCTTATGTCTCCGAATGCTTGATCAAACACTACACTCCATACATGGCAGTTATACCAATTCTCGAGATTCGTGTCCTTGATACTACCGTTTTGTATTTCCCTCACCCTGTAGGCAGTTTTCAGTCAATTAACCATTGGCACATAAATTTTAGCAAAATCATAGAACAAAAATAAAATAAAAAGAATACTTACAATGAATGCAAAGCAAGACATATATAATCCAGGTCATGGTGTTTCTCATGGTCATAGTCTTTACCAAAACTTGATTCTTTTATTATTTGACGGATTTCATTTAAGTTCGTCTACAACAAAAGAGAAAGAACCTGTGGCTTATTTGCGATACACATATACAGGTAAATGAAATATTTCTTACCTTGCCAAGGAATTTATTTAGAAACTCATCAATTTCATTAGAGAGCTCTGGTACTTCTGGAATAGATGTGTTGTCTATCTCTCAAAGTTCTGTCTCTGTAAAATGTTCCATAATCAATTCATCTTCAACATCGAGGATAAACGAATGAACGGCGCTAGGGAATAACAATTTAGTACAATTGTGCCTACGCTACTAAACAAACATAATTAAATGCATGAATACAAACTGCTCGAACTCTAATCTTTTCCCCAGCTTATACAATTCTTCTTCTACGAATTTTCCAGATGAGAGTTTCCACATATATTGCTTGTCCATTAAGTTATAAGCTGTGTCAATTTCCCTTCGATTGGCCTCGCTCAGTCTAAGTGGTCCCGTCTAAATGGCAAGAACATAAATTCTTATCAGTATTTAGTATACACAAAAAAACCGAGACTAGAAGTCTAATGAGATTTACTTTGTTTGTCTTCACATCATTGCTCGCCTCCACCTCTTCTTGATCATCAATCGCCTCCTTCAAGAGTAGATGTGGTGAGGATTGTAAACATTTATAAGCTAACAACATATGCCAGATATAATTTACCTCATTATCTGCTGTATCCAAATCCGAATCGGCATCATCTTGTAATTCATGATCGGCCTAAGAAAGATTTCCATAATTAGCAATTATTTGAATAGTAATAATTGAGCATAATGTGGATATTACCTTGTTGCCCGTTTCGTTGGAAATATCTTGTTCAATTTCCGATTTCCGCAAAAACAGATTGGATGATTGTCGTTCGGAAGGACTTTGAAAGAAGTTGTCAATCTCGTTATTTAAATCCTACATAAATATAAGGGACATTAAAATAAATTTGCAATTTAAACATTAGCTATTTCTTCTGATCCTCACGACTTCTAGCTAACAAAATATATCGTACTTTTTCCCGATCTCTTTTTGATTCGGATGATCCAGCAATGAACCCATTTATACTTCCAACTCTTCCTATTGTTCCGTTGTTTACAGCCCCATTGATCGTCCCATCTACAAACATCGGCAGATGGAGATGGAGCACACGGGAGCGTTCTCTTTCCCATTTTTTTGCTATTTTATCATCGGATCCCTTGCATGAACGAGAAATTAGTAGTATTCTGACTAATAGACCTAAACCAAATTTGATTTTTCCATCCCATTCAAACATCAACTAAACCTAAAGTTTAAATGTGCCCTCATGGGTCCAGCACTGGCTCGACCTAAAGACTTGTAACATCAGGCGAACCTAAAGATCACCTGTGCCCCAGCACTGGTTTGGTGGCTCGACCTAAAGACTTGAATGACAAAGAATCCTGAAGATTCTATGCCACGCCACTTACTCTATCTACATTAATAAAAAAAGAACTTCTACTTGCCTCCTTATAATCATTCAGGAGAAGTTGTGCCCTTTCTTGCCTCTTCCCTTGTTCATTGTCATTGATAGTCTCTAGACTTTTTATATACAAACCAATCTTCAACTTAAACGGTTCCTCCTTACTTTCGTTTAAAAACTCGGTAATGTTTCATCTTGTACATTTTTGCTTAAAATAATCGTGTATTTTGGGACGAGACATTTTACTGACAGATATGGTTAAAAAAATTTTTTTGTGTCACACAGATCAGCTATTTCAAAGTCACATGATTCTTATCGTAAAGATTTATTATTGAGTCCCAGCATCAGGTTATTTCTTTGCTCTCGAATTTTCGAAAAATATCTATAACTAATTTATTCCCATCACAACTATTAACTACAAAATTCTCACCTCCACACCCTTTTACCATACTAGATTTCCGAAATAAATTATCCCACCCATATTTACAGAATTTTATATCTCTCCCAAATATACAAAATAATTATTTCTCGAAAGAGAACTTCTCTGAGATTAAGAAATTTCGAACCTAAGTATAAGTTCGGAAGATTAGTAACTGAAGTAAAAAAAAAATAAGTAATATTTCCGATTACACTTACCACTAAGATTCATTTTTAGAACATTCCAGTCTGTCTCATTCTTAAGAAATAATTTTTTCTTTATCAGTACGATACTGCGCCAAGTATCAAGAATTCGACACGTTATCATAAATTTTATTTCGCTGATGGTATGAGAAATTATTTTGTGATAGTCAAAGATTTTCTCGGCGAAGATCAAAATGCCGATATATATCAAGAGTAATATGTCCGTTTTATTTTGGGACATCTATAGAGGCGGGAAAATAGTTTAACACCGTGATGATATGTTTCAAGAAGCCAACCCGAAACATAAACCAACCTACTTTATTATTACTTTGTGGATTATACTCGTTTGATCAAGGATATTAACTTTGTAAATATTGGTAAGTTTGATTAGATTTTATTAGTTTATTTGATTTTGCGCAAGACAGATAAAAGGGTTTACTAACTGCCTCACCTTCTTTTATATGATTTGTAATGGGTCTAAGTTTCGATTTTTGGAATAACCCTTTTAAGGTAAATACGTTATTATAATTCATCATGAAGACCAGCACTCATTAATTTATAATAGAAAAATTTAACGCTATCCCGTATATAAGGACCATTTTTTTTTCACGTAGAGAAGATGCGAGAATGATTTTTTTGACTTGATAGAAAACGTAATCAGGTATTAGCATTTCTTTATTACTAATAGTATATATTCGAAGATAATCATGTAAATAATCCCACAGACTAAGAATGGACGTTAATTCAGTTTAATGAGCGAGAGACTATGTAATGCTGATAAATCGTGGATCGCTTAACTGGTCATCGCATTACCCACAAATAATTATGAAGTTTAAAAATAAGTCGGTATTTTTATGAACATTATGTCCGAAATGTTTATTCTTAGTGAAGTTCATCATTAACAAAAAAAATATTTAACATTTAAACGTATTTCTAGTCTATTATTACATATTCTAATCAACTCTGAGACGGATATGGAAGAATTTTCTATATTCAATCCTGCAGTGGATGAATGAGAATTGTTTACATTCGAGTTTAATGTATTTAAGATCGAACTGTCTATAACCGGTGCCTTGTCATTAGGTGGGCGAAACATAAAATCAAAGACAGAACTATCTTTTGGAAAAACTGCTTTATTCACTCGGACATGTTCATTAGTATTTTTAGTAATTTTTGAAGTTCCGAGTATTCGCAAAGAGTATGGACATTTATTTGCACAAGCCGTGATATTTTTAAGTCTCATACCGAACGTTGATATATGGTATGACATTTTTTTCTGATCGCTACTATTGGCAACAGTTAAGGTTTTAATATCCCAATCTGGATAAATCTCAATGCATAGCTCTCTAAAAGCCCCGATTAAAGCATAATAAGCTTCTTTACGCGTGAGTTTTGGTTCGATACTATTTAATGTTTCTTGGGATAAATCAAAATCAATAAATGGACGAAGTGGATCATCTCCATCAATAATTTCGTGTAGTGAATGTCCCTGACGCTCTGTAAATATAGCTTCTATTCCATCTTCTGTATCTGTCCCGAGGAATTGTCTTGGTCTTACACTGTCATCACGAATTTTATACCTATATTCGGCCACACTTTCGGCTTTGGCCCCCCGGTGGTAGAAGGCCCCGTCCCCCCTTCCTCTATCTCTGGCGCGCGATTAATATTTTCTATTGTGGAACAATGAGCTTTGCTTTGGAAATTTTGGGTATTCATGGCTGGTATAGTCATGTTGTTTTTGTAATATATTATCCTGATAAAAAAGTTCAAATCGAAAATAATTATTGAATATTTTTACCCGAGATAATATTATACGGAATCAAGTAAGTTTCGACAAATAATAATCGATGACAGGAACTTATATTTGTCAGTATCTTACTAATGATGGGAAGATCTGTGATCGACCTTGCTATCGGCAAGAAGGATGTGCTATTCATTGGATAAGGCGTCAACGCGTCCCCTGTTTAGAATGTGGTAAACCGACTGCGTCTAAGTATAGCTTATGTAATTTACATGCGGATAAATGTCACGCTAAAGCCTTTTATTATCGGAATAAGCTATCTAAAATGGTATAGAACGGGCAAACAATAGAATCTTTAACGCGGATCCTCGATGAAACTAAATTCTTGTCCATTGTCCCTAGAAAAAACTGACCCTAGAAAAAAAATATAGTTAGGGCCGGAAGTGAGGCCAACGATTTGGCGTTTTTCAGACCAAAGAATCTTTTTTTGGATAGCTGTCCCTAGAGGTCCTAGTTGGCCTTAAAAATCTCGAGTTTCTTACTTTTTATTTTTCTTTGTTTATCATACATATATGTTATTTGTATATACATATATACGTATTATCTATTATATATAGTAAGTACCATAGAGTAATTCTATTTTTTTAGAATCTTAGTTTTTCCTAGGGTTACTAGGGTTACTAGGGACAAGGATAAAAGAAAGGAATCAAACAGCTTCAGAAAGTCAAAAAGCTGGCCTTGGCATTTTGATAACATTTTTTTCATGATATACTTAGTATACATATTTGATAGCATTAATAGATAGTATAACCAGATAGAGTGTATAAGTGATACGTATACATATGTGGTAGCAATTAGATAGCATTAATTGATAGCATTTACATGACGACATGTTCAACAGCATTCCCCAATAACATTTAATGTATGTTGTATATGTTGATAGAAATTGCGTATACATGTTTGATAGCATATCCAATAGTAGGAGTATAGCATAACCGATAGCAATAGGTAGGTAACATTGGACCAGCAAATGACGATACATAACTGAATACATCATTGGTTTTTTTTTTTTGCCTATGTGAGCCAATGACAGAAATCAGATACGGTTGCCAAACTAGCATACAAATATCGTAATCAACTCGTCAAACTCACGTTAAGGCTAACAAGTCAGCATAACCTAACTCGGCTATTTTATTGCAATGGAAATCGGTTGGGAACGTTAAGCCAACATACGATATCAAATGACATATAAAATGTATTCAATTCATCAAACTCGTGATAACAATACGGGGGCATCATAATCTAAATCAGTTATTCTATTGTAGTGAAAATCATCCACAAACACAAACCGGTATACAATATATATTATCCAAAAAAAAGATACAAAAATGACTTCTTAGGTTCAAGCTATTCTTATAAGTAAAAGTTCACTCCAGGACCTCTTAAATATTGGAGAAATAGGATCAAGCAAGTTTAGAGTTTAATATATCCAAGGTGGAAAAAAAAAAGGAGAGAATTAAATAAAAGTTTGAATTTAAATATCAATATTCATGGGTTTTTAAGAAGTATTTCTATATGAAAATTGAATATATTCATTATAACTGGACCTCATTTAATAAAATTATCAAACACTAAAATTTTTAAAAAACTCTTTCCGCTAATCCTCATTTTTTTCAAAAATTTCCTTTTTTGGTAATTTTCTTGGAAAAAGTGAACCAGTTCAAACATGCAAGAAAAAACAACATATTCTTTAAACCAAACTGCCAAACATTTTCAATACATATACAATAAGTTATCCAAAAACATCAAAGAAAGAGATATACACTGCTTTACTAATTTCTTTTACTTTTTTTTTAAAAAAATTTCAGGAAAAAAAAAAAGAGACCTGCAAACTTATTTACAGTCAGAAAAAGGGAGTCAATATCAACTTCACATAGCCAGGCTTGTACAGGTTAACACCTTTCTTGATACTATAAGGAACTCAAAAAGCAACTAAGCCCACTTGATAAATCAAGTTGCTTCAGTTACTCAAAAATCCAGAAGAATATCAAAGCTCCCTAAAGACAAGACAGCCTAAATGTACATATATACATAAACAACTTATCTATCCCTTATCTTGTCATGCAAACACAAACACATAAAAAGCAGACAAGCAAAACAAGTATACGTGTAAAAGTGACAAGTAAAACATATATGTACATACAATATATAACTTGTTATCTAAACAAGTTGATCGACACTCCATACAAGTATGACAGCAACTCTAAAAAATAGTTAAGATTGTCAATATAAAAAAATAAATATATCTAAATAAAAAATAAGGTTTTTACATATTATCTAATCGAAATACATAAACAACAACAATTTTAGAAAAGTTTATTAATGTTCTAAAAATAGATTATCAACAAATATAAATAAGCATTCACATGATTTATCAATAGATTTGAGCTATTAAACATGAATAGAGTATAATACAATAAGAGAGAAGAGGATATAGTAAATACACCAATAAATCTCTCAAGAAAATATGACAAATATTCTATGTTATAGGCCTCACAACTATTGCTACAACTAAGAAATATTGAATCCAATGGACCAATGGCCTTATTATCAGAAACATATATGATCTTAGACAGAAAATATTAGGAGTTAATGTGACAACCTTTCAAAAGGAAAGAATTTTAACTTAGCATATCATATATCTTTAACAGTAAAGTAAATAAATAAAAGAAGATCTCTTACAACTCTATATTGAAGACAAGTTTTTAGAAATTATCAAAAATACAATAAACTATACTAAACTAGAGCAACAATTACTGGAGATTATCAAATAAGTTGATAATAAATTAATAGTAGACAATTAAGTAACCATAACATGTAAACAGGAGCTAGAAGAGTTGAAATTACAGAAATTCTAAAAAACAGTCAAAAGACAATGTATTAGTAAATGCAGCTCTTATACTATTAGGAATAGAGACATGGTACCATCAACAAATCTATACTTTATAAAAAAAAAGGAACCTATAGATTAGGTACAATAACAATTAATATTTCAGGAGAAACAGCAGACAAAATCAAAAAATATTTATGCAATATTTTTAACCTTCCACAGCAAAAATGAAGCCTGTTGAGAAAAGAATCATTAACAGAAATAAGTAGATAATATTTTGGATACAAGAAAAAGAAAATATTTTAAGATGTATAGAAGAAGTTAACCAAAAAGAAGATAACTTTGTGATTTAATATATACAGTAATACCCCAGGCTATCCTTAAGAAATAAAAAATAGAAAGAAACTTAGACAGAAAAATCTTTCAAGAATTTAAAACCAAAGAGAATATTGAGGTCTGACATGTATTTTTAATAAATGCGGATCAAAAAGTCAATAAGAATCTTATAAAGATATATCTAAAAAAATATGTAGAAGTTTAAAATGTTCTTATCTATGAGGTAAACACAAAACTATAAGTGAAAGCTTAAATCAAATAGTACAAATATTTCAGCTTAAATCCTGAAGCAATTTGGATGACCCCAATTAGTACAAAAATATCAAGAACTATATTTTTTAAGTTTGAGCTTATTGACAATAAATCAATCAAATATTAATTGAAAGAAATAATAATTTAGCAAGACTTCTGATTATTGACAAAACCTATACTAGCCTGATAGCCAGAGCATTGAATGGTACTCAAGCTAAGGTATACTATATATTCAAAGATTCCTATATATTCAAGAAACATAACTTTATAGTAGTCTGCTTCAAAACAAAAAAAGAAAAAGATAAAACATGCAAACAATATATTTTCTTGCAGAAACATCACCTCTCTTTGAGTATCAAACATACTTTCAAATCAGAAAGACAAAATCATAAAGATAAAAATAGAAATATAAGATTTAGGTCCAGAATAATAGAAGTAGATAATAAATAAACATTGGACACACAATCAGATAATGAATTATCAGATTCTATTTCCACTTCACCAAGTTATAATAGTTTCAAAAACTAGCTATGAAACAAATACAGAAGTAATAATAAAATAGAATAAGAAAAGAACAAATGAAGAGAATACCCTGCAACAGAAAGCAATAGAAAATCAGTTAGAAATCAGCAAAATAATAGACATAGTTTTCTTGAAAATAAGTAGAGACCTGAAATAGAAAGCTCTCAAGATCACCTTAAGAGTATTTTAGCCAATCTGAAAAAATAACATGTTAGAATAGATACTTTGAGAAACAAAACGTCTTTAGAAGATTAAAACTAATTAATAAAGAAGTGAATCACTCCTAAAGACATAACAGTCCTTAATAGCAATTAAGAGAAGCAAAAGCCTATTGTCTTCTCATCAAAAATCATAAATATGAACAACAAATGAACTTTAATAGACAATAATGAGTTAGAAGAAATAATGTATCTAGATATCTTAACATTTTTACAAGATGAGTGAAAAGATTATCTAAACAACAATAATAAATACAAACTATTCAGAAAAATTCAAGAAGAAGATGATATAGATAAAAAAGTAATTAGAATCAGTATACATAATGTCAGAGGGATTACAGATAAAACAAATGAACAAAACCTGATTAAAAAGATACTAGAACAAGAAATAGGTATATTGAATTTATGTAAAACAATACTAACATAAGTCAATGCACAGTGGGCATTCAACAACTAGAAATATTATAAACACTTTTATAGTACATATAAAGATACACTATTTGGAGCAGGGGTTAGTCTCTTAATCAGAAGAGATTTGAAAAAAAAAGGTTGTATTTGAAGAAAAAGAAGGATATATTATTGTTGCCAATATACTTATGAAAAGAAAGAAGATCTTTATTATACAGATTTATATTCCTTCTGATAAACTAAGATATAAAATGTACAGAATAAAATAACTAATTTTATTAAAAGAAAACATGAACAAGGCTTTCATACAATAATAATGGGAGACTTTAATATAGTCTATAATCTATCGTAGGATAGAAATTCCTCTTATAAAGCAAACTTTGGACTATTATGGTAATCCAAAATCCCATTATTCAACTTCCTTAATAAATAGAACCTTATAGATATACAAGCCACATAGAAAGGCAAAGAGAAAACTTCAACAAGAAAAAACCTAACAAGTAGTAGTAAAATAAACTATATTTGGATCTCTTCTAGTCTAACAAATTATCCACTACTCAAATTTGAAAATCAAAACATGAAAAACATTAATGGGAGTGACTATACTATATTTTTAATAACTCTGCATAACAAAGATCTTTTACAAGAAGCTGAATCACAAAACCCTCTATAAATATATTAAGGAGAATTGATATAAATGAAATATCTCCATTACAATGACAAGCCTTTTGGAAAAGTATAGATTACAAATTTAAAATATTATTAGAATCTTTGCTTCAAGAAAAATCCAATCAAGATGAAAAGAAGAATCATACAAACAAGCTGTGGAAAAAAATTGAGAAACTGCTATATAAAGCAGTCTTTAACAAACTGACAATAAAGAAAACAATCAAGTCAAAAGAAAAGCATTACATACATAGTGCCAAATTCATCTGCTATAGAAAAATTCTACAACTTAAAGAACTTTATAACAAAGCAAAACATCAAAAGAAATAGATAAGCTACAGACCCATAGCTTAGTTATAAAAAATATAATAGTATTTATAGTTTAAAACATCAAATTGAAAACTATTGTATCCAGTATAATATCTCTAATATGTTATGAAAATCCTTGAAAAAAAATATCCAAGATCAAAAAAACTCTTTCCCGTAGATCCTTTTTTTTTCAAAATTTCCTTTTATGGTAATTCTTGGAAAAAGTCACAAAAAATCAAAC
>CAJVPT010001931.1:0-19332 GCA_910592055.1 Acaulospora colombiana | reverse complement strand
GTATTATTTATAATTTATAAATATAACCTCAATTCAAAAAAATTCATGCATAAGTTTATCAATTTTTTTACTTTATTATTGATGAATAGTTGCTGAATTTTTAATGAATAGTTAATGAACCTTTAATTGAATTGTTAATAAATAATTTTGTAACAAACTTTTAATGAATTATTATCAAATTGATAATGAATTATTGTCAAATTGTTAATAAATTATTTGACAAATTGTTAATAAATTTTTTGACAAATTGTTAATATATTGATTTTTGTAGTTGCCGATTTATTTATATCATTTTTTTGCCAAATTGTTTATTTTTTGCCAAATGTTACATGAGTGACAATATGCTGAATAATTTTTTTTATCAAATTGTTTATTTTTTGCCAAGTATTATATGAGTAGAAGTATGCTGAATAATTTTTTTTTTACCAAATTGTTTATTTTTTACTGAATATTACACAAGTGACAGTATGTTGAATAAAATTTTTTTGACTAGTATCAGATCTTTGTTCTTTACTAGGTTCTTGATCTTATTCCAAAGTAGCCAGTTGGTGATCTTTGTCCATCTTCTTGTAAATGTTTCTATTTGTAAGCAGATGAATTTCCATACTTTGACTACAGTGTTGCAATCAGTGTAAATTGTAACTATTGTATTTCAGGGGACTATATACAGTGTAGTAAGAATAGTTAGTATTTTCACCCTGGTTACTGATGGCCACGTGGATACTCCTGCTGAAAACTGTTTGACTATTTTGTCTTTTTCTATTATAATTCAAGTTAAATCCATTTCAGATTCACTATCTGTCATCCCTTTTTTATAAGAACCATCTGTGTAGAATATAAACTGAATAGCTATATTTTTTTTATTATATCTTAATATGCTCTTAAGTTTATATTTGTGTTCTTCTATTTGTATAGCTTTTTCTATTAGTGTGATATTTCAGTCTTTTACTTGAATTTCTACTTCGACTGGTCTGGAAGTTGGTAGAACCACTGTTTGCTGAAATGTATTTGTCTGCCAGTCTGTAGGGTTTCCTGACAAAAGGAACTGCTTCTTTTTTCTTAGATTATTATGTCGATTAAGCTATGGAAAAAGGTGAATTTATGATAGGACTACTTCTAATGGCTGTTTTGTGCTGTCTGATTGATAATGAGTATTATTACTAGTAGGATCATATACTAACCAATATAGAGTAAAATAGGTTTTGTTGTTTATGTATGTTATCTTTCCTCATGTATCTGTTGAAGTATTAGTCTAGACTGTCCACTAAATCTTTTTTCTATCTGGGTTTATTGGAAATGTCTCAGTTTGCATATTGTAAACTATTTATTCAAGCCCATATAGAGAGTTTAATAGGAGATTTTGATTTACTGTTGTTTTTTTCTTTACTTTTTTGTATCAGGAGAGAACTAGTCCCTTGCATCTGTTATAGAGAATTTAAACTGCACTCCATTTCTTAAGTGTTATTGTAATAGTATTAATAAGCTGGTCTAGATACATGATCTTGTGTTTTTGTAGTAATAGAATGGCTTTTTCTGTATTCTCTATCCTCTTGTAGTATAAATTTGATTAATAAGATACCTTCCTGATAATCAAATATGTTTTTCCATCTCCAACTTTGAAAAGTGACTTGTATACTTTTTGTCAGAGCCAGTGTTATAGCTACCAAGTTTCCTTTCATCAGCTTGTAAGAGTTGATAGAATTGCTTAAGATATTATCTAGTTCTCAATATTTAATTTGAATTTGTTTCAGTCTGATTATAGTAGCAATATCAGAGGTCTCATTGTTGTTAAGCTGACAGAAAAGTGCAGGTATGTGACTTTCTAGCTATATCTTCCAGATACTTTTGAGGTTGTATGTTCTTTTGTTGTGAATATAACTATTTGGAATTATTTCACAGATTAGGGCCTTGTTCTTGAATACATTCCTAAACATGGTTATGTGATCATTATATATTTTCTCACTCAGGTGTGTATGTTGTGTTCTATATTCTATTCTTGAAATTAGAATTCTAATGATAACATATCGGGCATGTTTTTCTATTAACTTCTTCTTAATTATTGCCTAGACTACTATTCTAATTTCTGATTTTATAAGATGATAGTGTTCTGGTTTTTTTGTCTTGATGCTAGCCAAATATCAAGAAATCTAGCCTGGTCCTTCTTGTTGATTTTATGGACTATAGTATCCTTTGTTCCAGCCTGAACAATCCCAGAAACTTGTGGGTTTTGGTTAATATTAAGAATGATTGAGAGTCATTTGCTATATAGAACTTTTTTACTTCTTCCAGGATCTTTTTCAGGTCTTTCTTAGATTTGGCAATCCAGGTTGTGTCATCCATGTAGGCAATTACTGCCTGCCTTAAGGAGAGCTTCATCTTCTCTTCAGGTTTACCAAAGTTGGAAGATTATTCTTCTTCCATGAAATAACCCAGGTTACTGTTGTTTTAGATATTGTATAAAAGTGGATCATAGAAGATTCTCCATAATAATGGAGAGATTGTTTCTCCTTGATCTATCTCATCCCCTGTTACTATTGGATTAGATAGTTCATTTGAAAGGATGATACTACAGCTTCTGTCTTTAAAGAGATCTATTATGAGTTTTTTAATAGATATAGGAATTCAAATCCAATCTATGGCCCTTTCAAGCATGTACAAGAATATTGTGTCATATACCTTTGCAGTATCTTAAAATAAGATCCATAGTTCTTTTTTCTTTTCTCTATCCTCTTCACAAATATTATTCAACAGGTGGATAGGCTCTACTGTACTCTCTTCCTATAGCTCAGCAAAGTTTGGTCATTTTAAGATATTGTATTGCTTGCAAATAGCTAATAGTTAATTAGTAAGGATCTTAGTAAAGTATTTTTGTGCTGTTTTCAAGAGAACGATAGGCCTTGTATTGCTCAGATCGCATTTTCAAGGCTTGGATTTGGGAATGGAATAGATGTTACTGCTTTCCCATTTTTTAGATATTTGACCTATTCTTAAAACTTTATTAAAAAGAAGACATAAAGTTCCTTTTCCTTTGATTCTAAATGTTTGAGCATTTATTGTTGATGTATAAGGGGTCAGTAGCCTTATTGTTTAGGTGAGATTGCAAAGTAGCTTCAAGCTCTTCTACTTTGATTTCTTCTATTAAAGGTGAATATCATGTTGGGTCAATCCATTCTTTGGATTGATATTTTTTTTTCAGGAGGGATCTAGATTATCGAAGTTGACGTTTTTTTTTTTTAAATGCCCTTTTATGATATTTTTCAACCTTGCTTCTGATGGTTTGAGGATTAGTAGCAATGTATTTTTTCTCTTCCTAATTTGTGGTTAGCACCCAATCTAATGTAATTCTTAGTTTTTTATGGTTTAAAATTAATTCCAATATTCACTTCTGGTTGAATCTAAAATTATCACATCTGTTATCCAAAGTCTCCTTGATTTGGTTTCTGATATAAAGTCTTTCTTTTTTCTTGTATATTATTCTAAAGGTATGTTCTATTTTAGTGATTTTTCTCAATTGCTCTGGGATCTCTTCTTGTGACTAGAAAGGTGCTAGTTCTTCATCAAGGGATTCATAAGTACCTTGTAGATTCTAAATGGCCTTCTTTATATTTTCCATGTCTTTTGTGGTTTTCATATCCCAGTTAACTTGGATTTTCTTTAGAAAAAAGTAGATCTTATTAGCTTCTCTATATACTTTGAAATCCTTTTTTGGGGTTACTGATCCCGTCTTAACTTCTTTTCTTCTGCTAGAAGTGGAATAGTCTCTTTTCTTCTTGAGACACTTGTATATACTCTTGATGATTATAGTTTCAAGTTTTTGCTAGGTCTTTTTAAATTCATGTGGACTGTCCTTAGTTTTATATCAGAAGGCTTGTATATCAATTTCTAGAAGCTTGCATTCTATCCAGAGTTTGAACTACTCCCATTGTTTTGCAGTAGAATTTACTGGATCTGATATTTTTTTTACCTTTTGTTCTACATTGTTCTTAAGCTTAATTTTTGAGCAAATTATTTGTTGTCATTCTTATTAACAAAAGGGTATAGTCACTAGTGATAACAATAGATTGAATTGAATCAGATTTTAACTAGATTCAATCTGATTCAGTTTTTATAAATACAAATCAGATATAGATCTAATTCATTTTAAACTGATCCGATCTGATTTGAAACTATAACAGTTTGATCTAATCTGATTCAGATTTGATACAAAAACAATTTGAAATTGATTTGATATATTTTGAATCTATTTTAAAGCATGTTCAACTATAACTGTTTTATTTAACTAAATTAAATTAAATATATTTAAATTAACCTGGCTTTATTTTAATAAAAAAATTTTAACTATTATATTTTCTTTTGGGAATATTTTTTAACTTTAAATTTAAAAATTTTTCTTTTATTAAATTTAAATAAATTTATTTATACAACCCATGATCATTTACTTGCTTCTATATTAATATACTTCCCTTTATAGCTAGTACCCTCTAAAATAACTTAATTTTCTGTATTGTTTTTTTCTTTATTTTTTATTATCGATGTTTCAAGTGCTTGCAAAATATGTTGATCAATTAATAATTGGTTATGTCGATAATTTATATGATATGCTTCTTCTTTACCTTCTCTCCATTTTTTTATAGCTGATACTTTTTTTTGATCAAATTTTGAAACAACTCACAAGTTATACCTTTTATTAGTAATACTATAGTACTATGTAATTCATTCTCTGACCAGCAATAAAGAGTATTTCCTAGTAAAAATTGTGGCCATTTTAATTTGTTAATAACTTAAATTTCTAAAAATTTGTAATGTTTAAAAAATACCTGTCATTTCAACTTTAATTCCCTATTTAACCATATAAAAGTTGTTTCTATCAAAATCCCCTTCACTGCAAACAAATTCTTTATCATTAACAGGTTATATTCCTCTCAAACAAATAGCTACAATTGCATAGTTCAAAAAATTAAGGTCAGTATGGGCAAATTTGCTATATCTCCAGGTTGCATAGGTCTCATATAAACTTAAAGGATGGTTTAAATATATTTTTTTATTATCAAAAGAAACTATAATTCCTTTTTTAGTAGCACCATATTTGTTGCCATCTAGCTAAGATAGATTGTATTCTTCTATTTTTTTTTATATACTTGAGGTTACATCTTCAGAAAATATATGCATGGCATAGTTGAAAAGAAAACTGTTTATCACTACAACTTTCTTTTCTTGCAAATATTGCCTTTTAGATCCTCTTTATTCAACAGGTATATTATACATATGAGTAAATATTCTACTTTCTCTTGTCAAAAGATTTCTGCAAACATTAATATTTAAAAATTAAAAACTTAAGTTTGTTAAATATATACCCTGCAGTTGTTAAAGTACCTTGATTCAATTCTTTGATTTCTGATAATTAAACAACTTGTTGGTGCAAAATAAACATGTCGATAATCATGCTTTTCATAAGTTCAAGTACATCAGAATCAATACAATTTTGATATACAACCGGTATCACCTTGTTGGAGGCTCTATCATGAACTATTATTTCTTCTTTTTTTTTTTATTATTATTGAAAGACAGGAGACAACATCGATCACAGGTACATGGGAAGGCAAGGGGTTTGTTTTTTCAAATATCCATTTTTCTTTTATTTATTTTTTTATCATAACCAGGGAGGAGGTTAAGATATATCATTTTTATTGTATGTATCTTCTCAAGATACTTTTGAGTCAATAAATTTTCCCTGATCTGTAATTTAGTTAAGTTAATACAGTTACAAAAAAATTGCAAAAATTTTAACTTACAAAATTTTTATGGATCTTTTTTTTTTGAATTTTTTTGTATTATCAATGTCGGCTCTCAAAGTAGTAGCAGTATTTTTCAAATCATTATCACAAGTAACCAAGAATTTCCAAAAAATCCCTTCACCAGTTGACCTGATATTGTTTTATTGTTAATAAACTTGAAATATATACAAGTATTTTTTATTATATTTATATGTTAATAAGTATCAATATTAGGATCAGAAATGGTCAGGAAAACATTTAGCAAGTGATATATCAGTTTACTTAAAAATGCAATATATTTTATTGATCATTGTATTTTTGTGATACAAGAAAATAGAGAATAGTAACAAAGGTTTTTAAATTGAGATATTTAAAATTAGCTTAATATATACAATATCCTGCTAATGCAAAACAAAAATAGCCTGTTGTTGATAAAATTTTACATGCTGGCCCAGGGTTTTCCACTGGTAACAAATGGTATCAACTGATATATGCAAGTAGTATTTGATAACAAGCTTGCCTGCACTAGTTCAGGGTTTCCTACTGAAGGCACAAAGCAACCTTACTGTACTATTCCTACTTTAGTATAAATATAGCAAAGGTTACTAGTTCAGGGTTTTTCACTGGAGGCAATATTGATATTATATCAACACTTGCAAGCACTACCTTGTATCGATATGGGTTTGCTTGTACTAGTTCAGTATTATCCACTAGAGGTATATAGCATGCTTAATCAATATAATGTATAAAGGGCATATCGATTTAAAAATTCCCCACTTACCTTTTGTAGAAAAAAAATAATGGTTTTTTATAACTTTATGACTTTCATTGACTCAGTTCATGCGAGATAAATAGTGTTATGATCAATACTGGCTGCAAAAAAGTAACAGCAGGGTATTACAGTATTGATAAATATTGTTTACTTGTTTATAGTATTAATTAAAGATTTGTAATTGATTACAGTTAAGGTAAAAAAACTGAAAAATGAAAATAGGGATTACAGTTAGTACCAATAGTAATAAAATAATAGCAGTAGCATATACAGTTTAATAAAGTATTGCTTACCTATAACTATAGAATGTAAAACTTGTGGTCAACTATGAATCGATAGTCAAAAGGCTGAAAATCAACAAAGTTAAAGTTGGCTGTTAAATGGTTGATAATATTTAAAATAAAAAAAAAGTTTGTATATATGTCAAGCAAAAGCTATAACAAGTCAGTAAAAATATAAGGGTTGCTAGTATATTGCTTATACTAGTCACAGAAGAAACTGTTTAGTAGCAACAATGAAATCAAATACAATAAATTGATCGCAATTTTTTTTTTATAGATCGATCATGTTCAATTGCATATCTCAGATTTACTTTTTTTTTTTAACCCACAGTCAGGTCAGTATGGCATGTCTTTATTGTATATACTGTATATTAAGTATTTACAAATTGTTGTGACTTTCACATACTGACTCACTCATCATTGAAAAAACCATTTCTCTAAATGCAACCTAGGGAATGCATATCTCATATTTACATCCATATTTGTAATATTGATCTACTATATTATCAAATTTTAACAATTATGACTTTTAACAATTATGATTTTTAACAATTATGGTGCTTGCACCAAACCAACAATTACATTTCTCCTGCTTGTAATTTTAATATTTACAACAATAATACCTGCTTTGAAATTAGCTGTTTTAACAATTGCTCCTTCAATAAAGCAATTTTATTTTTAAACTCCAATAAACATAACTTTAATAACTATAATTAGAGCCAATAAGGCTTTTATTAAATACTATTTTATATATAAATAATATCCAAATTTATATATCAAATAAAATTTTAATTGTTACTTGCTAGAGGCCCTTGCCACTATGACTTTAAACACATGCATGTTCTTACTATTTTATCTAAAAGTCAGTTTTTTTTATTAGTAATTAAATTTTTACTAGTCAAGAAAACCTGTTCCACAGGTATACTGATTGCAGGTATTGCTAAGTAATCGTATGCAATACATGTCAAACATAGAAATTGCTGTTCATTTATTTTTCACCATTTCAAAATATTTGTTTTCTCTGTTACCTGAGATGATGAAAAATATAACTATAATTTATTTTGATTTTCTATATGCTGTCACATGAATAATTTTGTCCTAACTGTATTATATATCTCACTTATTTTGGTGACTTCTACAGTTTTTGAATTTAATTTACCATAATCTTGAAAAATATTATCAACACTAAAAAATAAAAAATATTTAATATCAACAAGTTATATTATAAATAAGTATAAATACAATAAATATATTTACTCTTTTTTTGTTTCTTCAATTAAATTTTCCTAGTCATTTTTAACAAAGTATTCTATTTTAAATCATGGATCTAAAATAACCACCAATGTATAAATTTTATTTGTTTTGTTGTAATATTCTAAAATTTTATCCCAACATATTTTTGCGACTTCTTTAATATTCAAATTAATCCTATTATTGTCAATGGTATTTTTCAAATAGTTAATTAAAACATTATATAATAGAATTGTAATAGAAAGTGTTGGGTATGTTAATGCTGATACCATTATAGTTGTTTCATAAAAATATCCAAAAATTTTTATTATTTGTTCGAATACATTTTAATCACTATCTGTAAATACATCGTTTTTTAATTCATGACTTGATATTGTAAGATATTCAATTGCCTACAAATATATAGTAAACTGTTTAAATTATATTAAATAAATATTAAATAATATGATATAAACATACTATTTTTAGTTGTATAGTACATTCAACCATGTTATATGTTGAATTTCATTGAGTTTCTATATCTAAAATAGGTCTTAAAGTTTTTATTTACTGATTTTTGCAAGCATTATTTAATTTTTCCAACCAGTGAAATGATGATTATATTTTTGCAACTAGTTTTTATAACTATATATAAATAAATTAATAAATATAAAAAACAATATATTGTATATACTATATAAGCTTACTTGGTTTAAATTTTTCCTAATATATTTAAAGTTTCTTGTATACTTAAATTAATAATATGTATAAAATATCATAAATGGCTTTCTGTTATACTAAAAGATATTGCTTGAGTTTTACTCTACTTTTCTATCAATTTAGCAAATGCAACATTATTTGTAGCATTATCAGTTGTAATTCCCAATATAGTTAAAATTAAATAAACTATTTCAGTATTATATTATATTTATTTTAAATATATAAATAAATTTACCTATAGTCTATTATATAGGTTTTAATAAAAGTAACTGATAGTATTTTTGTATCTGATACTAATGTTTATATGAAAGCAAGAAAAGTTGATTCTTGAATAACCGTAAAAGATTGCTAATTGATAACAATCCATTGAACAAGTTTTTTTTCATTTTTGTTAAGTCATATGTCCTTTATATATAAATGCAAAAAATTAATGATATTTTTTTTTAAAATTTAAAAATTATTTAAAATTACCTTCATTTTAAAAAATTAGTAATTTCAGTGTTGCTAATTATTAAATTTAATTTTGCTAGAAGAGTTTTTGAAATATTTTATGAGATTAAAAGTATTGCCTTCACTATAAGTATATATCATCCTACAATATTTACAAGCAACCTTTTTGTCCTCTTTAAAACTTGTATTTTTTGTAAAGTATTTCCATACTTTACTTCTAGAAATTGTTAAGGTAACTGAGGCAAATTTTGATGGATTACTTGTATTAGCATTTTTAATATCGATATTTTCATGGCTAATTAAACTGTTACTTTCATCATATGCAAATTGTATGCTATCAAATAAGTTTTCATATTCTATTTTTAAAAGAAATAAATTAGCAAAAGCAAAAAATACAATAAAAGTAATTAAATAGTAAAACTATAATATTGCAAAAAAATATTTAAAAAATTATCAAGAAAAGTAAACATTGAATTTTTTTTAGCTTATTTTTTATATTATTATTAAAAAAAAAACATCTATTTTAATTTCCTAGATAGTTTAATTTAAATAAAATTAAATAATTATATAACAATTTATATGGACTGATGTATATCTGATTTGAATCATATTGGGTTTAATTTAAATCAGATTTGAATCTGATAATTTGTAGATTTAAAATTACATTTGATCTGAATTTGATCAGATTAAAAATTTTGAAATTTGATTTAATTCAATTCATATCTAATTCATGGATCAATCGGATTCAAATCAAAATTGTAATCACTATTTTATGTAGCAAATTTGTAATAGCTGCATATATAACTTCAGTACTATATATTTTATTATCAAATGGTTAAAACCAATCGATATTTAGTACCAATTTTAAATGTGAATCAATCATCTCTTTGCTAAAAAATAATTCTAAGTTTTCATATTTAAAAGTTTTCCAAATATCAACATTATAGATATCACATAGAAGTTTATCAATATTTAATTGATTTACTCAATACTGAAGATTAGTTTTAAAATTTAGATTTTGATATATTTGCGACAATTAATATAGAATAATAGAATATGAAAAAACTAAATTGGACTGATTAATTACATTTTTATTTAATAATTCTGATTATGTAAACAGTGGAAAATTGCAAGTTTTTCTTTGTTTTATTGCTGAATTAGGAAATTCAATATGAACACACTTTATGACCTATAGTTAATTATTTTTTAAAAAATAAAGAATATCATTATATATATATAATTTGTAGCATCTTTGACATGTTACAAAACTAATAAACTGGTCTAATAATTCAAGTTTATTATTAGTGGTATACAAAGATTCACAAAATAACTCAAATTCTTTGCCACTAATTTCAATTAGTATCAATTTCATAAATTTTAGTAGTATATCTGTTACACTATTTGAAAAATTAAATTAAATTCTATAATTCATAATCCATAACAAAATCCACATAAAATAACTATCTAAAAATTTGCTAGAATTTGATGAAAATTCTTATTTTGATACCAAATAATCTTTGAATATTATTTATTTCTTCATTATTATTAACTTCAGACTTATTATTTTCAGAGCTTGTATTATTCAATCTCAGATTTTATTGATTGTTGCTTAATGACATAATTTGACTTGATAAAATATTCATACTCTGTGCCAAAATGTAAATTCTTCATTTGTTAAATATTTATATTTTGTTTTTTGATATCTATGAAAAAATTCTATTTGTGGATCAACAAGTGATTTATTGTATTACTATAGTTGCAAGTAATTTTCCCTTTTTTAGAATTTTTTCTTAACTTTCATTAAGTAAAGCTAAAATTGAATGCTTTTTTAATATTTTGAAAATTGGCAAATAGTAACATAAAGTAACAAAGTTGTGATTGATATATTAAATAACTTTAAATTGTAATATAATACAAGCATAATATGATAAATAATATATAGTATAATATAATATGTAACTCTGAATTGTAATATAATATAATGAATAATAATATAATATTGTATGCAGTCCCTAATTATATTAAAACAATATGAATGATTTTATTTAAATATCCCTTTAATTTAATATTTTTTTCTAATACCTAAAATGTCTGAACAAAAAAAATCAACTGGATGTACTTTTTATAGAAAACAGCCATCTTTATCTTTGTAACCTTTATAATCTTTCCTGTTATCACAAACTTTCTTCACATCAATTGCATCAAAAGTGGCAACAGTTCATTCAGTAACACCTGATGTCAAATCTTCAATCTCTATCATGATTGCTGAATTGCTTAGAAGAAGGCTATCTATTGTATTGCCTGAAATATTGGTATCTGAAATTGTATAAATATCAATGCCAAAAGTTGAATTGTAATCTGAAACTCGAATCAAGAAAGATATTGAAAAAGATTAGAATTAAATTATTGCTAAATTATTAAAATTTATCTTTATTAATCAAATAATTTATTTAAAAAATGAAGAATTACATGTACAGGTCAAAAAACTAAAAAGAGAAAATGTCAAATTTGTAAAACAATTAGACCTAATGGAATATATTAACAAGTTTTCTGAATAATCAGAATAGCAAAAAAATGAAATGGAAGATTTAAAAAAGGAAATTGATCAGCTCAAATCTGTGGAACCTGAACTTAATCCTATAGTTGTTATAGAATCTAGAACAGCTGATATATCAGAATCTGAAAGTTTGCTATGTTTAGAAAAGTACTGAAGAATTCAATCTAAGAGAAGTAATAAAGAGGCAAAACCAATAAAACTAGTTATTAAAGATAAGTCAAAACCAAAAGAAATAAGAGAAAAAATGAAGGCCTTAATAAAAATTATTTTTGACAAATATAAACTAAGGATAGATAAAGTCTTTTCAAGTAATTTGAATAAAAAAATATTACAAAAGTTGATACCTGAATTAATAAAATTTATGGCCCACATTTTAATTTCTATAAAAGCAAATAAATGATTGGTTAAATGCTTTACATTACTATTAGAGAGAAAGATAATGAAAGGCAGAAACTAGAAAACTGAAAATGAACAATCATTACTTATATACAAATAGCTGGTTAAATGAAGTAAGATTAATAATATTTTGCATTTATACTATCTTCGAGTATTAATTTTTAATGAATAATTAAGAAAGGGTATAAAGAATTAAAAGCATATAGTTACTTGTTAAACAAAGGTCAAAGAAAGTTATCAAATATCTGAATGAATTAACTGATATAATCAAGAAACAAAAATGCATTCACCTGAAAAAAATGAGATTAATCCAAGAAATCCATTAAAATAAGAATAAATACTGTATATATAATTACAGTTGATATTCTGAAAAAATATTTTTTAGCAAAATATTTTATACTGAATAATTATAATATTAATCTTTTTTTTTAACTAATTCAGCCTTGTTTTAATATTATTTTTAAATTACATTTATACAAAGTAGCTAGTGCTATAGTATAGGGATGTAGCTTTAGTAATAATAAAAAAACTCGATAAGTTATAAACTACCTCGTAGCTTGTTGCCCTTTTTTTGAGAGAAAGAAAACTAACATGCCAAGGCCATGTTAGTTGTTGGATAAAATGATAATAATATGAAAATGTTAGTATTGTACTTTATATATTCATTTATGTAACTGTTAACTATTTTGATTAAACTTGTATTTTGGTCCTGTTCTGGTGAACCACATAAGTTTTCTTGGTCCTGTTGCAACATATCTTGGGTGCATTTGATTCATTTCGTTGTTTTGTTTATTGGTGAACTTTAGGCTTGTGTGTGGGATTCTTCATAACATGCTTTTCAAATGTCATATAGAAGTTTTTTCCATTTCCTCATTGTGTTAATGATTGACTTGGTAATTGTTTTGTTGTTAGCCATTATCTTGTTGAATGTCTTTGAAATTTCTTTTGTGATGTTCTCTTGATAAGTAGCTTGAAGGTCCTGAATACATTTAGGTGGATACATTGTTATACAATGTTTTTGAGGTTTTTTCTGTGTTTCTTACAGATGTATAGAAATATGTATTTTATCAGAATTCTGTGAAAGTTTTTTTTCGAGTTGTCTTTCTGGTTATTATATAGGAAGGGATGAGTGGTGTCTTCTATTTCTTTGCATTTAAAACATTTGCTATCTTTATAAGTTAATGGATATCTGCTATACAGTTTGCTCCTAGTTGGTAATTATTTATACTATAGGTTGAAACTAAACTTCCTTAGGTGATAATTCTTGTTTGAGATGGTCTGTTCTTCTATGTTGAAGAGATGTAGACTTCAAAGATGTGTTTCCAATGTATATTCCTGAGATCCTTCTTTGTGAAGCTGTTTTGAATTCTGTTAAGTAGTCACTATCTGATAAGTCTTATAGTTCTGTTGATCTGTTTAGCTATATTCTTTTCAAATATATTTATTAGTGTTTGATTCCATTTGATACTGACCAGTTGTAATCCCTCGTGATATTTCTTGATAGTAATGATTTTCTGATTGGATTTCATGTCTTGTGATGTGGGATCTATTTTGGACAATTTGTTTGCTTTCTTATTGAGAGGAATACTTGTATATGCCTTGATCTTGTGAAGAGTTATATTTAAGCCTTGATGCTTTCTTATATATTTGTATATGTCTAAAATTGTTTGATTGTAATATTGTTTCTTTCTCAGTCTGTGGTTATCTGATGTATCTATCAGATTAATTATATCATTGAAACTGTCTATGTGTAAATGAACTGTAATGCTTCTGCTTAGGGTGTTGATTACTATTACTATGGCCATAAGCTCTACCCTCATAAATAAAGTGTGCAGTTATGTTTGCTCTTGAAAGATGTGTTCTTTTTTATTTTTGTCCTTGATTATTCAACCAAAGCTAATGTGTGATCTGCTGTCATGGTCAGATATTGATCCATTTATATATATTATTACCTGTTGGTATTCTTTAAGCTGGTATTATATAGCTCTTAGTTCTTCTAGTTCTAAGTCTTCTAGACTAAAAGTTTTGTTAATATCCATCAGGTTTGGTTTTTTATTATTTATCTATATCTGAGGGTTTGGGCTGTTTTCCTGTGAGAGTTTTATCAGGTTTCTCAGCTCCTTTGTTATGGGTCTAGGGAATATTTTATATCTCAGTTTGATCACAGGTTTCTTTATATTTTCCTTGAATGATATATTCAATTTTGCTACTGGGATCTGAATTGTGTGTTGCTATCTTATTAAGTATGTACAGGATTCTGGTAGTTTGTCTCTTTCTCTTATTATGCATTTTTTGCATTTCTCTAGTAGAGATATTCTTACATTCTTGTATAGTATATACAGTATATACAACTGAGTTAAAACTAACATTTATTTTTTCTTGCCTATGACTTCTACCTGGTATTTGAGTATAGTACTTCAGTATTATTTGTATGTATTTATTTAATCAGGATCTGCCTTAGTTGAAAGTCCTGTAGTTATTTATATCTTCTACTTTCTTGTTCTATATATATACTATAGCTATAAGGCTTTCTATAAGACTGATATACTATTTTAAAGTTTTTCTTTTTCTTGTCTAATTGATGGTGCCTATCTATTGCTAATATAGTATCTGCATTTTTGTGGAGTTGAAGATCTGCCCAATGAATATCAAATTGTGTTTTCTAAGTAGTTGCCTATATTAGTGATATATTGTTTTTGGTGTAGATTTTTCAATTGTCTATCTATTCTTTCTATCTTCTGTAGTATCATGAAGTTTGAATTAAGATAGAACTGAAAGTTGTGTTTTCTCAGAAGCCATGGAATTTTATAATTCAAATTTTGACCTATTTTTAGAAATGGTTAGATGAGATGTGTTGTAACTAACTCAGTTGACTAGAACATATTTTGCAAACTTTGCAAACCCATTTTGGAGATCTGATCTAGTGATTCTTTATCCTTGATTCTTTCTATCCAGTTTCTTATATGTAGTTGCATTTGTCTGTCCCATATATGATCTATTCTATATTTGCATCAGTTATATAGTAGTGTATTTGAAAATGTAGTGGCCATTTTACATTTGTGCTTGTATATTGTTGTGATCTTTTTCATTAGATAGTTGCAGGTACTTTCTGGAAGTATCATATCATTTAAGAAATATTCTATACTTGATATGAGTATATAGTTTATTATATATCTTATCTATTTATCTGTAGTTGCCTTCTAGCCTATTAGCTTGCTTGTCTTTTAGACTTTCTCAGTAATAAGCTGTTTTTGATATGTCTTCTTTTCTAAGCTATCCAGCCATACTTCTAATATTCTTATTGGAGTGCCCAATGTACTATCCTTTATTGACTTTTCTTTAAGAGTAAAGCTCTATTAAAAGTTTTCTATTTGACTATTGATTATGATTAGTTGTGACTTTTGAAGGTTGATTTCTATGTCATTGTGATTGTAGAATTCTGTTACTATATCTAAAATCTTTTGCAATTCTTCTAGACCATATTGTATTGTTCATATATGTGCTAGTTTGACTTTTATGTGTCTTTCCCTATGTGATTCTTCTATAGACTTTTTTATTCTAGTAGTATATCTGTACTTCCTCCTTAATAAGTCAATTTCTGTTAACAGTGGATTATAGAAAATGTATCATAGAAATGGTAAAACTTGTGTTCCCCTGATCAATGCCATCTGATACTTTGTATTGAGAGATAAGTTCATGTGTTGTAATGACTTTGTTCCCTTTGTCTTTAAGTAGAACATATATAATATTGATTACTCTTTATGGTATCTTTATATGCTTCATTGCTTTTACTAACATCTCTGTATTGACTGTTATAAGTTTTTGCTATATCTTGGCTAAGAATCCATAGCTTTTTCTTTTCTCTCAATGCATGTTCTATGTATAGATTCATTATGTGTATGAGGACTTGTGTGCTGTTGCCTAGGAGTGCTGTCCAATTTAGTTTATTAAGAATATTGTGTTTGGTGTTGCAACATGCAAGGTAATTACTTAGGATTTTTGTGAATATTTTTTTTTCTGTGATAAAAAGTGTAATAGGTCTGATTATTTTAATCCTATTCTACTAGTCCTTAAATTTGGAAATAGGATATATATATCTTGTACTTTATTTTCTTGATATTTCTTCTTGTAGCAAGCTATACTATTACTTTTGGCCCTAGGTTTTTGTATGCACTATATAGAATGTTATTTGGCCCTAGTATAGATTTGAAGCTTCTGTCTCCAATTATTTTTTGTAGCTCCTGTGTAGTTACTTGTGTTATCAGGTTCTCAAACCAGTGTTCTTGAATCCTACTGCTTGGTGTATATTGCTTTATTCATCTAACTAAAGTTTTTACCAGTATGGTTTTTTTGTGGCAAGTTTAGGCTTCAAAATGTTCTACTATTTTGTTTTTGATCTCCTCTGGTTCTATTATTACCTCTATTTGGTCTTTTTTTTTTACTATCAGTTTATCTAGCACTATAGATCTGTTAAGCTTCTCTAGGATGCTATTTATCATTGACTTCTTGTTGTCCAGAAGCTATTGTTACTATCTTTCTATGTGTTGCTGTATTCTCCTACTTTTTTTATGATTGGTTATAAATTAAGCAATGGTTTTATATCAAATAATATATTCTCGCATATTTTCTTCCATTGCATTTGTTTGTTCTGTTGATTAGTCAATTTACATGTTAATATTTTCTTTGTTAACTCTGGAATGTTCTTTTATATACTATTGATTTGTTTCAATATAAGGAGTTCTGTATATTTGTTGAGAGTGTCAGTATTTCTTTGGAGAAGTTTTGATAAAATCTAGATATTGATGATTTTCCTATATAGAGTGGAAGATTTTCTCATTTTTTTGTTCTATCCTGTCTTCTCTTTCTATATTGTTTTTGATAGTACTTTTGAATTTTTTCCATTGTTTGATGTTTGTTTTATACCAGTTGTATCATAAGTTGCTTTTATGGATCTTCTAGTGGCTGTTGTTATTGAGTTGCCATATGTTTACTTTGGTGATCATAATTTTGTGATCACTCTTATGCAGGGTATCTGGATGATATATTATATGTGCATTTCTATTTATCAGGTTTCTTGTAATAAGTACTATATCTGATCAATTATGTTATAAACTTCTTTACTTTTTTTCATGTGAATTTCTTCTGCATTGAGTTGTACATTCTAAATGTATCTTTAAAGTTTTTGGTTATTAACTATTTTAGCAACTTTGACTTTGGTTGATAGCTATTCGATTGTCTATGAGGGCTTCATTTGTCCATGGCTGGATTGGGGTGGTGTTGAAGTCTCCACCTATTATGACATATGCATTTATCTTCTCTGCCTATATTATCTATTCTTGTATTATATATTCTATCTCTGTCTTGATTCTATTATTGCTACTTCATGATAAGAGATATACTTCTATGATTCTCAGTCTGTGTTTTCTTGGAAATACCATATCTATTGCAATGGTCCTTCCCTTGATCTCTTGTTTTCTAAATATTTTGTTCATAATGTTCTTGTGTATAACTATACTTACTCCATGTCCTATCTTCTGATGTTTGTCCACTGATGTTGTTAACTGATATTTATGATGTTTCTAATGTTTGGTCTGTCAATTGTTTCCATTGGTTTCTATTGTAATAATAATCTCTCAATTTTTCTTTAAGCAATATTTCAACTAAAAGTTTTATTTGTTGTCTTCTACCATTCAACTTATTTTGTGCATCAAAATTGTCCATAAGACATAGCTGGTAGTGTCTTTTTTTTCTATGTATCCGTGGTTTTGTCTTGTGATATGATTTTTTTTATACCCGTAGCCAGGCTAGATCATTAGTTTATTAATCAATTAAAGACAAAAGTATGTTTTCATTCAAGCAGCATGATACATACTACAGCTAAACTATTATTCAAATCTAACTAACTCGTCGTAAGCATAAAAGCCTCTAAGTTCGATCTTGGGGACAATATTTTGCTCTGCAATGTCTTTGGGTGAAGATCCTCCTAGTCCACTGCATCATTGCCAGCAGGTTGTCACTGCCGTATGTCTGGTCAAGCTGCTGAATTACAGGAAACTACAAAAAGATGGGTTGAAAAAAGGGGAGGAGGGATATCTAAAAATGTCTAAGTAGACAAAAAGAAAATGAAAAAGTAAAAAAGTAAAAAAATATTTCCAACTTCCTCCAAAGACCTGCTTCTCAAGACCTCTTCTCAATAAGAAATGTCCGATTGGGATATTCTTTCTTTTCCTGACCGTCTGAGGAACTTATTCATTCTAATCTTGATTTTCTTCTTATGTACCGTCTGAGGAGACTTATCGCCTAGTGGGAGCCTTTACTTCCAGGACACACTTGATCCCAACCTTATTTGGGCAGTGATTTTTTATCCACCTGCAATGGAAAGGTGACTTATGATAGATTCCAAGTTCTTATTTGGCCTAGTAGGGACTAAGTTATATTGTTTCAGTATGATACCTTCCAGCAGCCATGCCTAGTTAAAGGAATTTTACTGGTGAATATCTTCCACTGCCCAAAATAGTCTTTCCCCAAAGATCTTTTTGCTTTACAATGATGGGAGGATACCAGAAGAGCAGTGGGGAACCTCGTCGATTGCAATATCCTTCAATAACTTCTGAGGAAATGCATTCTCAACTATAACCAAAGGGTTGGAGCTTAACATGGACTATAGACCATTTGGTCTTATTGCCTGACCAGAATAAAAAGGAGACTTTGGTCTTGAACTTTGCCTGACCGGAATGATAGGAGAGAAAGACCTCAGTTTGAACGAATAATAGCTTTTTCATCACCTGGGGACTTGTTGCTCATATCTTATTGGCCTCATGATACTTGATCTATAGGTTAACCCAATTAAAGGAGTGAAGCGGACACGAGGCATCAATCAACTCTTTCTATCACCAATGATGTTATTGGAATATGTGAGGTGACCAATAGGAGCTTGTTTACATTCTGTTACTAATGTGTTTCATGTCAACCAATCAGATATCAGGTGACGTTGTGCTACCAAAAATTCAGGATCAAACTGAGGTAGGCAAAATTCCCTAAGAAAACTATGAAAAGTGATAGACACTCTAAGAGGGTACAAGACAGTATGTGAGAAGGTGGATAATAAGCCTTCCCCTGTCAACAAAACCTCTATTTCTTGTCACTTCTAGC
>CAJVPT010001930.1:0-19335 GCA_910592055.1 Acaulospora colombiana | reverse complement strand
AGAGTTGATTCAATATGAGGTGGCAAGACGGACATTGCACAGGGTGATTTTGCATTTGCGACATGTCTTGGAATTGTTGGGTAGGTGAGGGTAACGACAATTGATAACACTGTGGCGGTTGCGGATATGAAGAAGCCACTTGGTAATATGGTTGGGTCGTCATGGGAGGAGGTAGTTGGTATAATTGTTGTTGCAGTAGTGGTTGTTGATAAATTTGGTATTGGAGTAGCGGAGGCGGTGGAACTTGCGCCTGAGAAATCTCCATGTTCTCTTATTCCTGATATAAAATATTCAAAGACACGAATATTATCGTGTTTGCGAATGCAAAATCACCCTGTGCAATGTCCGTCTTGCCACCTCATATTGAATCAACTCTTATTAAAAGATTCCGCTCTTATCCAATACCAGAATGTTGCCACCGTGAAAGACAACCTCATTATGACACAAAGGGAATTAATTTATAACCTGATGAGATTTGTTGGCTGTGACATTAAAGGAAATTCCAATATTTATTCTACAGCAGAAAGTTTTGCTCGTAAGGAAGTTGACTTCGTAAAATCCGTCAATCGAATGGTTGGCGGTACCGGTTGGCAAGGTTAGAAATTTCAATTTCTTGATGAATTTTGAAAGTTTGGTTGTTACTGTATATTTTAATTTATTATATCCGGGTGAAGGTCAAAATCGAAGAAGGTTTCAAAACAGAAACAAATGTCATCTCAATAGTGAGTCTAAATATGAAAAGATTGTATTGATTTCTTAATATAAGTCCATCTAATGGTTTTTGGGGGATTCTTTTGGTCCCGACAACACGAAAGATGCGTGCAATCAGCAATCATATTATTATCCTTATGGTGGAACCGGGATCAACAGGGCTTTTATTGGCGGCTTGCCGTTTGAAATTGAAGAGGAAAAATTGCGCGAATGTATTGAGGAAAGGTTTGGAAAGATTTTATGGATTGAAGTTGTTCGTGAAAGGGTAAAGAAAGATTTTTATTTCCAATTCACGAAATTTGATACCCGACATTTGGTAACCATTTTTCATTATTTGCGAAGAAATGTGCGTTTGTCGAATTTTCAGAAAAGTCTAGTTACGACAACGCGATCAACCAACGTACTTTTACCTTGGACGGCATGCAACTAAGGATCGTGAAGGCCTTAGCACCCAAATGAGGGAATAAGTAAATACACCTTTGCATGTGTGGGCTGTTATTATGTAACGTGGAAACCAAAAAAAAAAAAAAAAAAAAAATTTTTTTTTTTTTTTTAACCCTTTATCATTCATTTTCACATAAAGTCTTATATGCCGATTTTAAATCCCAAGGATCGGAAAGGCATGAAGAATTTGGCCATGAATAGAATACATTTGAAGAACATTGGGTAGGTGTGTCGAAAGGGATTAGCTCATATATTTAGGAAATTCGATATTATATCGTTGTCAGATGTTTAGTGTGGGTAATATTCTGTGAGATTTTTCCTCCATCTGGAATTGAACGTAATAAATTTTCCAAGACAATAGGCAAATACTCGTGTGTGAGAAAAAATGTCTCTTGTAACATCAGGCAACAAATGACGAAATTTATTTGCGCATTTTGTTCACCATGTTATTTTGACCATGTAAAAACTTGGTTTTGGTGAGTGTAATTTTTATCAACAAATATTTATCATTTCTTGTGAAGAAAGTTTACAGTATGTGAAAGTGGAGTGCGCGAACATACACATTTTTTCATTATATAACGAAAGAAGTAGATTCCGACAAACGTCTGCAAATTGATCTCATCACAGTGTTTTTAAAATTACCCTTCTTGACATTCATTCTTTCATAAGTGAATCGGCGAAATCATCGGAGTTCAAGTTTTCAGGAGATTGACGTACGTACAGTATCTGCATCCGCTGCAGATAATCTTTGGGAAACCTGATTTTTTTTTTTTTAAAAAAAAAAACCTTGAGTTTCACGGAAAAATATGAAAGCATAAGAAAAAAAAAATAAAAAAAATAAAATGAAAAATAGATTAGAATGAAAAATAGAATGCGTAAAAAGAAAAAATGAGGTGAAGAAGAAAATAATAAAAATTAAAATTAAAATTAACTAAAAAAAAAATAAAATAAAATAATAAAATAAAATAAAATAAAAAATAAAATAAAATAAAATAAAATAAAAATAAAAAGGAAAGCCGTTTGGAGGGTTATGATAATTCATGGAAGAACGACTCGGAGAACTTTCAAGGCTGCGTCTCCTGTATTCATGTACGTGCGTACTATCATTGTATATTTGGATGTGAAAGGAAGTGGTAATAGCTAACGAATTCCGATCATTTTCTTTTTTTGGGATTTAAGATTTGAACATACTTACTCATCACATCCACATTTGGACGTTTTAAAGGACCATTGCTTCTTGTTCCCTTCTGAAAATAACGATGTAGTGCCCACACGCACAATCCGAGTGCGATGGAATAGAGTTCGAATAGTGACACGGCTGGAATTTAACGAGTCCCCCTTTCCAAATCAGGTTCCGTCAGAAACTTCATTTGTACCATGAATTTAAACATAATAAATTTGGAAAGGGTTCCTGCATCTAATACATGCACGTTTCCCCTTAATAAACAACATTTATAGCCCCACTCCCTTTTCATAATTTACACTCATCGTTTCATGGATTAGCATTATTCAGTCACTATTTATAAAAAATTTTTTATTTGACGCTAATACTTGATCGAGGAAATTCTTGTTATTCCTTAAGCATGAGTAACAGGGAGCTCGAAATTCAAGTATGCAAGCTTCTCTTTAAGACGCTGCAAGAAGAAAAAATAACGGAACACATACCTGACAATGTATTTGTTAGAGCAGCCGAAGTTGCAAAATCAAAATTACTCACCGCTACCTTAAAGGAGACCGAAGAACAAGGAAATTTCATTTTTGATTGGGACCACAATGATTTGCTCTCACATCTCGTACATATGTCGGCGAAATTGCACAGAAATATGATCAACGAAAATATTCGTAGGAAAGATCAATTGATACAATCTTTTCATTATGCACAAAATTCAGGAGATTTTAATAGAGACGAATATAACTTAAAACTCGAATTTATTCAAAACGTAAGAACTCTACTTCCAGGATTCGAAAATCTATTCGCTCTGGATTGGTTTGTCAACGGACAACAACATGATCGAGGACATCTAGTATTCATATCGAACGTTGGAATTTTGGCTGTTGTTGAAGTTAAATATATTGCACCGGACGCCACGCAGAATGTCAAGGAACAAAGTCGCACACAAGTTAAAGAAAGAGCGAAAAGGTTTAAAACGGAAGCAGCTAAAAAATTTAAAATGGTCACTATTGGTGTCACCTTCACCAACGAAGACGAACGCCCGACACAATTTGTGAATAGGATTGATAAAAACATTGCCTATTCTGTAGCAGAATATACAAGGAGGCGAGCTTTTTGGAGTAAGATTATACGTATGTATATTTATAGATTGGTTTAGATTGGTTTATTGGTTAACTTATTTTGGGTCATCTTATATTAACATTAATTATCTAGAGTTTATAATATGGGTTGTCATAGTCGGAGGAATCTCGACGTACTTTATTGTATATACCAGCATCAACATTAAAGGATTGTTTGCATTAATTTTGTGGTCTCTGATTATTCGTTTTTCGATAGGTATTTTTTTAAGCATTGTTAGATACAATCGAGATCGGGCGGGATAATTTTTTTTTTTATTTTTTTTAGAGAAACTTTAGAAGGAACTTTTATTCGTTTAAATTTAATGATAGTTTTTTTTTATTATTCGCGAGTGAAGCACAGGGGATTGGCATTCATTGCATTTATAAATATATATCATCAGAATAGAATTATTTTAACGTGAATTTTGGGTAGATTAATGGGATTTTATACTAGCATTAACTAATCAAAGCCAATTATATATGATCCTTATAATGCTCCCGGAGACCAAAATTCAATCTAGACTTAAAAGATCTCTTTTATAATATATTTGGTTGAAGGCTTGAGGATTCATTGATGAGCATAGACATACATACCGGGAAATTCAGTGAAATTTTATTGATGAAATTTTCAATGGATTTTTTTTTTTGATACAGAAGTTTTATTTTCATCTACACGGAATATAAGAGCGGTTGGTACCAATTTATTCTATTGATTTCACGAGTAATCCTACAATTCCACCACAATTTAGAATTAACATAAAGCAGACCAAATAATTGTCATTTGAAAATCATCATAATAGTAGGGCTCATGATATGTACATATTCTAAAAAAAAAAAAAAAAAGCACAAACCAATGATATGCAGTTTTTTTATGATGATAAACTGTTCTGTTTCTTTTCGGTTAAAATGGTTTTCTTTAATTACGATACGCGGTGGTATGTACACAAATCATATTCCTAAATTTATGCAGAAATTCCAAATGCTCATTCTTTCGCCCACCAACGTGCGTGGTTTACGACTGATCGTTTAGAGTACTTTCCCTGATCGCGTAGTTTGATACTGACTATTTTGAGTGAGATAGGGGGTGGCCTTGGTTTCGCGGCGAGATTCGTTCTGTTGCGATAGACGCAAATTCTTCATCATCTGGAATTTAAGGTTAAGCACGCATCTAAATCTCGTTTTCTCATTGGAAAATGTGCTAAATACCCCCGAATTTTCTTATAAATGCGACCGAAACCATTCCATTTTCCCTACTCCTTTAATTAAAATAATATTTCAACGTGATATTCCTTTCAAAGTGTAGTATTTTTAATAGTTTTTTTTTATGTATTACTTATTGGTAAATTTCATTTTTATAATATACAACATAATATTATAAAAATATAAATATATTTATTTTGCATATGCAGTAATTTTGGTGTTATTTTATTTTTTATTGATAATTTATTAATAAAGGCATTGTTTATGACTTTTATTATTAAACAAAATTTTTAATTAAAATAGAAATTATTGATTTTTTTTAAAGAATTCTTTGCTATATTAGTTATATATGGTTTATTGAACATTTGTTTAATTAGTAGTTCAATAAATATCTTTTTATAAGATATTACTATAAATCATTTTCTTAAATATGAACAAAGATCAAATTCTTATTATTTTAATTAATGTAAATCCTATTTTTCACAATTTTGTAAAATTTATATATATATATATATTTACCCTCTGTCAGGCTAATTATGTGTATTTATTAAACATTAGTATACTATATATGTAAGTAAGATTTATATTTCTATTCTTTCTTCTTTTTTATTTATTTTATATTTAATATTAATTCTAATGAAATTTATTGAATAAAATAATTTTATAGATTTTTTAATATTTATAAATATATTAAACTTATCTTTATTTTATAATTTTTTAATATATAATATTTTATATAATATTTTAATTTATTATTTCTATAATTAGATTATTTCTTATCAACTTTATGCAAAAACTTAATATATCTTAATTAGTTTTAAAGATTTGATTTACTAATTTAAATATTTATTTATTTTCAAATCTCTTCTCTATTATTTATTGTTAAATATATACTATATATTTTTATTAATTTATAATCAATAAAAATCTTTAAAGATTGTTTTTGATATTTAATTCTATACTTTTTATACATTACTCTTTTAATTAAAATATCTTAATAAATTTACATATTATGTATTTAATTCATTTATATAAATTTAATCTTTTTTCTATTGATTTAATTAATATAAAAATTTTAGTATTAATTATTTTAATAAATAAATATTTTTTAAATACTTTAAAAATATATTTTAAATATAATTATTTTTAATTTTTTTATACTAACTTTTATAAATATATTTGATAACTTTAAACTTATTGAGTTTATTTTTTTATCTATTTTATTTTACTATATTCATAAATATATTATTACTTTATTATTTATTTTTTTTTAATAAATTATTTAATAAAATCATTTTAAGTTATATTTTACTATTTTATTTTTATAATAATTTTGTTTATAGTCAAGTTTTATTTAATTATAGGAAACTCTAAAGTATATTTAGTTAAAATATTTATTACTTTATTATGTAAATTATTTGAATATAATTTAATTTTAAAGATTAATATTTTTTTTTAATAATTTTCTAACTATTATAAAAAATTATTTATTAAATTTTTAAATTTCTTAATTAATAAAATTTTATTTTTATTTTTAAATAATATAAATGTATTTCTAAAAATTATTATTATATTTTATTCTTATTTATAATTACTTTAATTAATAACTTAACTTTTAATACTATAATCAAAAAAAGTTTTTTCAAAAAAATATTAATTAAAATCTTTCTATTTTTAAAACAAGTATTAATAAAAGTTTTTTTTATAAAAATAAAACTTATTTTTCTTTTTATTAATTATTTGGATTTTTCTAAAACTTATATTTTTATAGCCTTTTAAGAAATTTTATCTGCTTTAGTTTAATATAATTTTTTAAATGGTATAATTCTTATCTAAAATAATTAATCAATCTAAAATATAGTTTTAAAATATAAAACAATCTTTATTAATTATAATAATAAGACCTGTAAATCAATAGTACAATAAGTATACTTTCAGATTACTATCTACAAATTACTAATTCAATCCTATCTTAGAATAATTGTCACAATATAGATTATATTATACAAAATGTATACTTATTAACTATATGCACACTTGTACATAATACAACTTATAGAATCTCTAATTATGTGATCATAATATAAATAGATTATACAGCCTTGACTAGTTTTAGTACCAAAAAAATTTTTTATAAAAATACTACCATCTAGAATATATATAAACTCTAAAAACAAGTCAATTAAATCCTGATTGATTCAAATTTCTTAATGAATATAGAAAAGAAATCCACTTCTTGTCAAAACTATATCCTATAGAAAATAAATGAAATTTCTATTGTTTTTTTTTTTTTTAATTGCAAATGAGTGCTAAATATAGGTTTTTATTAGAAAATTAGTTCTTAAACATGACATTAATAGTCTTTACATTGGTAAATTAACTATAGCCTATTGCGATTTTCCTATTGTACCGCACTACTGGACAATATCCAAGTTCACCAGAATAGGGTCAAATGGCTAATGCCTATTCAAAAACAATGTTATTATTGAGGAAAGAAATAAAGATTTTTGTATGGAGTTATTAAGTAAATTTGATGACTCGATAATTATTTTTGAGATATTGTTGTTGTTTGCTTTATTTTCACCTTGGTTGGATTTGTTAATCACTTTTGACTTGTTCCATTTGATTCCACTGATAAGTGAGGTGTTAGCTATAGCAGATCTTTATTTCCAAATTTTATAAAGGACTTTTAATAATGTATTTATCAGTTGGATTTGTAGTTTTTCACTGGATAGTGACTCTAGTTACTGGTTGAGCTCTCCTATAGTGATATTGAGTAGGATGTCTCCTTTAGTTAATTCAGATAATGTTGTTGTTAGGTTAGTTTGTGTATGGTTTCTGCTTTATTTTTTTAAAATTTTGTTAAATTTAGATAGTTTTTTTTTTTTATTGTTTCTCTACTCTCAATACAATTAAAGATATGGAGCTGATCTTCTTTCGTGTAGTTACATCTAGGGCACCTTGAATCTATGTATAGTGTAGGATATCTCTTGTGAAGTTTGTCTCTTGTGGGTAATAAGTTGAATAATAGCTTTGTTCTGAAGGTGGTCAAGGCTCTATAGTTGTATTTATCCATTTTTCAGTAGCTTTTGTTGACTTGTTTTAGCTGTAAAAATTCAGAAATGTTGTTGGGTTTGTATATGCAGTTGTTGCTTAAGATTATTGAGAAGAGTTTGGTGTATAAATTAATGAATTTTATCTAATGTATAATACTAGATCCAATTTTGTTGTTAATAAGTGGTGAAGTGGAGAATTGTATTGGATTGTAGGGAGGTAAACTTGTATATGTTGAGATGGTTGATAGAGTGAGCTTGCCTTCGATTTTAATGTATGTTAGATTGATTTTTTTGATTTTTGCAAGATTCAGATATCTTTCGATTATGTGGCTATGTTGAACCTTGATTTTCTTGTTGATGTATAATAGGAGCTTGATATTTGGGAGTTTGGACATGAAGCACATTATATTAGTGTAGGGTGTAGCATTTTCTATTATGTTATTTAAGATGGTCCATAACTCGTAATGGGAGCTAAAAGTATGTAGAAATAGTTGAGAGCTGTTATTGTTCTCTATTTCAATTCCATTGGTTCTTTGAGTTACTACTATGCTAATGGGAGCATTTGCTCAAGAAGTTGTTGGCCATAGTTGAATTAGAACTATTTCATTGCTGGTAGGTTTGGGAATAAGTTGTATATCAACATCATTTAAGTTGTTAAGAAGATAGAAGAGGTTGTTGTTTTTCTTATATCATATTGATTTTGCTATTTTGATTTGTTTGCTTTTGATACAAGGTTGAGTCTAACATTGGCATTTGTTTAGGTGATTTGTATTCTCATCTACAATGTAGTGTTGTTCTCTAATTGTTTCTTTATTATTGTAGTTCTTTCTTGTTTTTATAAATTCTATGTAGTTTGTGTTTTTAAAAGTCCAAAAAAGAGGTTTTGGGTTAGAAAGAGATAATATGTTACCAGTTATTGTGAAGAAGTTTTCTTTGAGGTCAGTGTACTAACTGGGAATGTGACCAGGAGTGACTCATCCTGTTTTTGTATAGAGTTCATCCCATAAATTTATGCTGGATTTATTGTATTGTGTAATCTGCCTGACTGTTTTGATGTTATTTCTTGATAAGTGTAGGGCTGTTGTCTTGTTTATTTTGGTATGAAGACCTATGAACAACCATGCATCCTTGTGTGAGAAGGAACATGGATTTGGATAAATATTTATTTTGTAGTCTGCTGTGATTTGGACTGCTTCTGTGATCCAGAATTGTTCAAAATATTGGGAATGGCAGATCAAATAGCCAAATTGTGCTGCTCATTTGAATTGATAAGATCTCTTGTTAAATTTTTCTTATTCACTAGAATGGTGATTAGTAATTTGACCAGTGTAATTGTCTTCTGGTCCTTGAGGGCTGTTGAATTGATGCCAGCTTGTGAGAAATAGGCTCTATTTGATAGGGTGCATTCTATACTCAGTTTTTTTTTTATTGCTTTGTTGAATAATGTTTGAAAAGTATTGATATCATGTTTTCTTAAAGGTGTAATTTGAAGAGCATAGTCAATCTGAACTGGGATGACCCATTGTGAAACTTGCTTTGTGATGGAGCCATTCCATATTTTCTGGCTGGCAATGCTTTTAATGAATTCATTGGATTTATTTAGAAGCCTTCATTTTGTTGACAGATCTGGGGACTGATCAGATAAGTAGATTCCTAGATATTTTATATCTTGTTCGAATGGTTTGGGAGTGATCTCTGTGTTCTCTATTTTTAGGTTTTGTTTGCATTTGGTGCTTTTCCAGGAGTGGTTTATTATATGGTTTATTTTGAGAAATGATGTAAATATATTGGTTGTTTTCTATAGTGTTGCTAACGTTTGTGTAAAAATTGTGATATCATCAATATAAGCAAAAATGTTGTTGTTGTGTAGTAGGATCTTTTGTATCTTCGAGATAATTGAATCATAAAAAATAATCCATAACAAAGATGCTATGGTTTCTCCTTGGTCAAGTCCTTGTGAGACTGATATGGAGTGGGTCAAGTTGTAATAAGAGATAAACTGGAGTGCCCAGTTCATTAATAGTTTCATGATGATATTGATGAATTTTGTGAATAGTTTTATTCTCTTCATGGCAGACTCAAGACTCTTGAGGTTGACTGAATCATATACCTTTGAAATATCAAATGAGGCTAGCCAATATTTTTTGCCATGATTTGTGAAGGTGCTGATAAGTGATCTGATGATAGCTAGGGGTTCGAGGATACTTTGATCTTTTGTGACAGTGAAATTGGATGATAATAAAACATCAAACTCAGCTATTATTGATAATAATTGTTTGTTGAGGATTTTGGTAAAGATTTTTTTGCTTATCTTTATAAGGGCAATCAGTCTGATGTTATTTAAATTATGGAACCAGATAAGTTTTTTTGGTAGAAGTATGATAATGGATCGTTTCCATGCTCTGGAGAGATTTTCATTTCTAAATATTTTGTAGAAGAGCTTATTTAGTACACTGAGAGCTGGGGTTCCTATATATTTTCACACTTCATAGGGAACCTTGCTAGGATCTGGAGCTTTGTTTGTTGGAAATGAATTTATTGAATCTTCTAAGTCCTATAAGGTAATGGTGTTGAGAAGGTCTTGATAAATTTTCTCTCTTAGTTGCTGTTTTGGTGTATAGTCTTGTTGCTATGTTTCATTAATCACGAAATCTTTGGGTGTAAGTAGTTTTTTGAAGTGATTTGTGATGATATTAGCTAGGGCTTCAAGATCATCTTGCAATTGTTGTCCATCAGTGAGGATTGAAAGATCAAGGGATGGTTTGATATCATTGAAGGCTATTTTAATGTAATATTTGATTTGTTTCAAAAGTTTGCAAAGTTCTTCTTAACTCTTTTTTGAATATTATTTGTTATTAGAGATGCTGTCTTTTTTTGTTTTTCTAGATAAGAATTTGAAGTTTTTTTTTAAATAACCTTGGGCTGGGAGGAGATTGTGATACTCTTTGATTATACTCCTCTGCTTTTTTGTGTAAAGTGATGGGTGATGTATTGGATCTGCTTTTCTTGAGGGCCAACTTGATATATTTTATGGTCTCGTTGATTTCTGGGAAAAGATTTCTTTTTTTTTTTGTTGGAGTCTGTAATTTTCTAATAGGTATGTTTTTGTTGAGGGCTTGGATGATTATACTTTCGAAAAGAGACCATGAGGGAGTGGGGAATTGATCAAGTTATAGAATAATATCTTCTTTAAATAATGCCAATTGTTCAGGTGTTACTTTGTTGAATTGATATGTCTTTGTCATAAATTTTATTCTTTGTGATTTGTATTCAAACCAGTCAAATATTATTTTGATCTATTTGTGGTCAGAGGTTATAGATGCTGGATCAGATACATTGTAGCTTAGCATTTTACTTGCCAGGTTGGGAGTGAGCCCAACTTGATCAATTCTTGAGGCACTTGTTGAAGTAAGATGTGTATATTTGAGGTCCTTATCAAAAGCCTTTACTGAGTCAGTTAAGTTGTGAAGATGATTATATATATTTCTTTTTTTTGTTGTTTGTGGAAGCATTTATTGATGGTGTTGTTTTTGGGAATGTGTTGAAGTCTCCAGCTATAATCATTTCAGTTTTGTTGTTAGAGATAAATTCGTGGAGTGATAAAATTGCCTTGTTTCTGGATTGGTTATTGTGTAGGAGATATAGAGTGATTATTGTTATCTCAATTTTTTATTTAAATTTGAGTTGTGTTGTACACCAGTACTCATTTTGTGTAAATATCTTGAAAATGTGATTTGTTATTTTGTTAGAGATAAGGATACATGTGCCATTGCTTGAGGTATTGTTGAGTTGATTTGAGATTATGGTATAGTTGTTAATTTTTTTAGAAAGGGGATAATAATTTATATGTTTTGTTTCAGTACAGATTATTATGTCTTTTGCATTAGGTTAAGAGTATATGAAGCATTGTAGTTTTTTCTGTTGATTTAGACCTTGCGTGTTGATTGTGGTTAAGGTGAGGAGGCTGCAGATTTGATGTTGTGGTATTAAGGTATTATTATTAGAACTAAAGGAGTAACTGTCATTGCTACTACTGATGTTTATTAAAATAGAGTGGGGAAGAGAGCTAGCTCTGGGTCAGGTAACTCTGGTTCATTGATAAAGTCATCTGGCAGTTTGATTAAATAGAAGAAATTATTGAGTTCATTGGTATGTTTTGGTAGGGATTTGTCTTCTATAATGGAGAGGATAATATTGATTTGATTGTTTTTAAGAAAAGAGATTGCATCTTCAAGGGTGGGGAGATCAGGTAATACTGGTTGGATTCACTTTCATGGTATTTGTCTATGGTATGCCATTTTGATCTTGTTTAGGGTTTCCTTAAATTTGGGTGACTCTTTGTATAAGTCTTCCTTCAAGATATTGAGATTTTTCTCGATAAGCTCTAATAATACTAGTAGAGGGGATTTCTTTATTTAAGTTAGATTAGTGGCTATCCATTCAGGTCCTAGTGGAAGCTGGAATTTGAATCTTGCACTTAACAATTCCAGGAGTGGGTTTGCTTCACTTTGCTCTTAAATTGGAAGTGTGACATTAAAATTCTTGCTGATTTGATATGGTATAGAAAGGGCTTGTCTTGTTCTAATATAGTCAAAGAGTAGGGCTCTAACTACAAAGTTGTATTCTTGTAGTAATTGTGTGGCATCTCTTTTGACTATTGGGTTGTTATCAATTGGGAAATGTATGGCAAGTTCAGTGGGCAATTCAGTATATGAGGCTGAAAGCTGTTATTTGGGGGGAGGGAAGTCAAAGTAGAATTCTGTGAATTTTTCTGGAACATAATAAAAGTCCCTGAGTTCTGTTAGCAAAGCTTTTAGATCTTTCAGTTGGGCTCTGTATTTTAATGGGAAGAGGTTCTTGATTTCTGGGATGAGGTTTTCAGACTCATGTGGGAGCTCGAGTTTTTTTTTTGAAATATGTTTTCAGAAGAAGGTCAAAGTTATAGTATATTCATTGACTTTTGGCTGTTTGCACTAAGAGTTGTAGTGATAAGATAGGGATAGGATGGGATAGTTTGATTTTTATATTTGCAAGGATGAGATCAGGTGAGGCAAGAAGTTCATATAATTTGTTTTTAATTATTTCTTCACTATATTTGAGAATGTTGTGGTAGTCAACTTTTGATAATGATGGATCTATGAAGTAGTTGAACTCATACTCGAGTAATGCTGCAACCTGTCAGTATTTTAGATCTGCCAGATCCCGAGTTTTGAGGTAGGTTATAAATAAAGTCTTGTTAATAATGTTTCTGATTTTGCATTTTGTTGCTCTAATAATAAAGGTAATGTTGTGTTTGTTGTGATAGTTGTTATGGTATTGTTTTTAGATTTCTTCATATTGTAACTAATGTTTGCCTTTGATTAGTTCCATCTGTGTGAATGTACAAAAGAAGGCCCTGTTCCTAAGCTCTATTTTTGTGAATATTGCCTTTAGGTTTTCAGGGGCTTTGATGTAAGCTTCTTGTTTGATAGTTAAGAAGAAATTAACTATTGCCTCTGGTTTGCATGTGAAGATGTTAAGTCCTTGGCAAATTTCCAAAAGTCTTTTTGGTTTTTCAGGGAGTTAGCAAGTCTAATATCTGATTCATTGCTGGTTTGGTCAGTCTACGAAGTTCTGGAGTTCTTTGGGGACCTTTCTGATTGATTTGTTGTGGTATTATTTGTTATTGCTTGTAGTTGGTTTATATAATGTTGATTGATATCTCTATCTTTACTTCTTTTGGACAGATTGGGCTGGTTGACATATGTGTGCTGCATGTGGACTGATACGAAGGTAGGTTAGTTTGTATCTATTTGCATGTCATTGTTACAAATTATTTCCTCAGTTGGGACAGGTGTATTTGAAGGGGATATGAGGTTTTGGATTTTTTGTTTCAAAAAAAAAGTATTAGAATTTTTATCCATTATTATATCAAGTTTGCTTCAGGAGATGTGAAGGCTGTAGCTCAGTTTTTTGATCATAACTTCTTTTATAACTAGTTTATGATCCTCATCTATAAGTTTGAAGGTTTGTTGAAAGTCCAGAAATGTGTTAAGAGTGGTTATGGTCATGGGTTCAAGAGTGGAGATGTTGATATTTGTATGAAGGCTTGAAAGTTTATTTCTTCGAACTGTTTCAAATGTAGCTGCTATCACTTTGAACTCAGCTTATTCATTCTTTGAACTTTTAATGGATGTGAGCCAGATAGGTGGACAGTTACCAAGATTTGGAAGAAGATGAGATGTAGAGGGGTTAGTGATGAAGAGTTTGTTTGTTTTTGTATTTTTGTAATATATTATTGCTAGTTTTTTTTTTAATAATTATGATGAAAACATCAAGAAGGATGCATTTATGCTGGTGGTTAGGTTTCTTGGGAGAGGAACTCCCAGGTTCCTTTGGTTTTTTTTTCGAGGCTGAAATTTTTAAAATGATAATTTTAGGATTTTTCAATTTATATGGAAAGAGTTTTTTCTAGAAATAAAGAAATTTCAGTTGTTTGTATCTATTAAAATAAAATAGATTATAACAATAATTAATGAAGATTGTCTCAATCATGAAATTAATGGCTACCAAGGAAGATGACTATTGTGAAAGTTGGTAATAAGTTTTAGTACCACATTGGGAACTGCTAAGAGCAGTTACATTTGAAAAAGACTGAGTCTCGATTGAACAAGAAAACTCTAATAGGTTAGCTTACAAAAGTGATTAAAAATGAGACAAGATAAAATTATATGCTACTTGATTACATAACATCATTGGATCACCTAAATATCAAGAACATAATTGGAAACTTGCATTATTAAAAGTTTTACTAGTCTATTAACAACTAAACATAGAAAGGATCAATTGTGAGATTTACAATTATCAAGAGATAAGCAAGCTTATACTAATAGAATACACATCAAGCTTCTTGATGAAAATAGAAGTCTGATAATAGATCCTTAGAATACTATAAGTTTAGGCAGAATAGGACAACTGACAAAAATAATATCACTATGTAGTAAAATTAACAAGCTTAGTTGGGATAGGTAGTTAAAATAATGGTTATATGAATTGCTTATATGATCTAAAAATATACTACTGATACCTTATAAAAATTTATTCTATCAGTTAACTAGTAAAAAAAAAATTTTTTTAATTATAATTATAATAATATTATTAATAAAAAGTTTACTTTTATAATTTATAAATTTATATTATCTATATTATAGTAATAATACTTTCAAGTTATAATTAAAGATTTAAAACTCACAGTTGCAGTTTAAAAAAAATAAAAAAAAATTTAAAGTTTAATATTATATAAAAAAATTAATATAATAAAAAATATCAAGAAAAAATATTTTTAATTAGATTTTACTATATATATATTTTATAAAAATTATATTTAATTATTCAAATTATATTTAGTTAAATTAGATTATATAAAGATAAAACTTTTAATATTTTATTAATTAATAACTAAAATTTATAATTATACTATTAAAAAATTAATTATATTATTAAAAGTCAAACTAAATTACAAAAATTTATTAAACTATATAATTTTTTTTTTTTAAAAAAAAACCACAACTAATATTAGATGTAAACATTTTTATTAAGAATTAACTTAACATCTTGGATAATGAAATTCTTTTGGCATGACATCAATCATTTTATACAAACTATATATTTCTATATATATATAAATTAATAATAACCTATTATAGTTTTCTCTAGATAAATCTGCTACTATTCTATAAGTGAAATAGGTTTGGCTAGGAATCAAATAGTCAAATACATAGTTATCCATAATGAAACAAGTTAATTTAGTAGTAAGCTTTTATAAATTTTTGTATTATATTCACTAAACTAGACTATATACTGTAGTATATACCTGATAGAATTTAATTTACTCTCCAATACTCCTAGATATTATTCACTCAGATCTCAAAAGGAAACACTTTACCTTTTTTATTATTATCTATGGTATTAAATTAGTCCTATTTGATTAATTTTAATTTAAGTGAAGCATCATATTGGGATATTCTAAACTAAAAAGGTGGAGGTCCTGGAGATTGCCAAGGTAGAAAGTCTTTAGGACATTTATGGTGGGCTAAACCAAAAGCCTTTCTTTATGCAATTCTTCTGGTAGTATGACCATAGATCTTAGCTCCTGATCAACAGAAAGCCAAAAGTTCAATCTTCATGTAGCCTGATCTATTTAAAGCTTGTTTCAGATAATTAGATATGACTTTCACAGGATAACCAGTAAACCTGATTAGAAGGATTATTTTAAATTTTGATTCTTAAGTGGTATTGAACTATAGACCTTGTGGTTGTGATCTAGGAGCACTATTACTGTGCTATTGATCTACAGGTCTTTAAATTATATAATTTCTAATTGCATATTAATGAATAATATATAAATATTAATTAATTATTATATAATTTTTAATTAACAATTAAATTAATACAATATATTTTTATTATATATATTTTAGATATTTACAAATTGGTATAACTTTTATATATTAATTTATCTATTATAAAAAAATTATTTTTTTATGATCTACAGATTATTATTATAAATTATTTTAAGTTTTATCTATAATTTAAAAATTAAATTAAATTTATTTCTTAATAATTTTTATATAGTCCTTTTTTTTTTTCTTCTATCTTCTTAATTTGAATTTTTTATTAAAAATAATATAAATTTTTTATAGTTTTATATGATCTATATATCTAATTTATATTTAAATATTTTGACTCTTTTTTCATTTTCAATAATACCTAAATTTTTTGTTTATTTATTACTTTAATATAATAATAGTTTTAAATCTTTTATTTTTTTTTATTTTTTTTAATATATGTGGTCAGATTAGTATAATATATTTATTAATTATAAATAATAAAACTGCTTGCAATATATTGAGCAAATATATAATGGCTAAACTAAATTTCATATTAATTCATTTGTTATAAGCTTTCAATTTTCAAATAAGCTTCAACCTCTAAGTGTGACCTTGGAGACAATATTTCATTCTGGAATAAGTTTTGGATAAAGATTCTTTTAACTTTTCCATTATTGCCAGCAAGTTGCCACTGCAAATTATTCTTTAAGAAACTTATTTTTAGAAACTATAATAGAACAAAAAGAAAATAAAAAGAATGTGTATATCAAAAAATGTACAACTGTACTTATATTAAGAGAAAAAGAAAAAAAAAATAAAACTGTTCCATATCTTCCAAAAAATCTTTACTAAAGACCTTCTTTTATTAGAAATTAACCTTTCTAAGATATTTTTCTTCTTCCTAACTATTTAAGAAACTTATTTATTTATGATCTTGATTATTTTCTTGTAATTATCTAAGGTACTTATCACTTACTTAGATCCAATATCTTGCTCATTACTTCCTTTTTTTAGTATTAATTTTTTATCTATTCATGCAGATCTTAATGGCTTATAGTAGATCTCAGGTTTTTATGTAATCTTTTAGTCATATTATATAACTATTAATATATTTCTGCATCATGTCTAGTTAAAGGAATTTTACAGATATATATCTTCTATTGTTCAAAAAGTTATTTCCCAAGAATCATTTTATCTTACAATAGTGAAAGAGTTTCAGAAAAGTAGTAGAGACTCTTGTCAATTATGATATCATTATACAATATCTGGAGAAATGTATTCTCAATCCTAAAGAAGAATAGTGGTTCACAGTCTTCTGCTGTTTAGTCTTATTGCCTGACTGAAATAAGGAAATAATCTACTTCGTAAACTTTATCTAACCAAAATAATAAGAAGTTGAAGATCTCAACTTAAACAAATAATTACCTTTTCACCACCTAGAAAATTTAATATCCATTTTAATAGTCTTATAATCTTTTTGCTTTGGTTACACTTCATTTGGAAGAGTGGAAGATTTTATATCAATTGATTCTCTTTCAATTCATCAATAACATTATTAGAACATATGAGTATAGCCAATGAAACCTTGTTTACATCTTGCTATCAACATATTTCATGTTAGTTAATCAATAACCAGATAATGTTGTGCTACTAGAAATTCAAGGTCAAGCTGAGATAGACAAAATTCTTCAAAAAAACTATAAAAAAATGATAAACACTTTAAGAAAACAAGAAATAATATGTAAAAAGATGGATAATAAACCTTTCTCTATATAGAAAATCTCTATTTTTATGTTATGTCTATTTTTGAAAGGTGACACTCTACAAGTTGATTTTTTTACTTCCTAGAATCTTCTTGTCTTTAGTAAAAAAAGTATATACTTGAGTCTATTAAGGCCATTAGAGGCCCAAGTTTTTATTCAAAGAAGTTTGTAAACAAGTAGGAGAGAATAATGTTAACTCTTAAGGACAAGCTCAAGTTGTTTTAAGAAAAGTAAGAAGGCTTTATTAGTTAAGAAGAATAAAAACTTCTTACAAACATCTTTTTTGTATAGTTAAAGAATCAACAAAAAAAGTTTATTCAAGTTTTTTTTATATTAGTTTTAAATCTTTTTTTTTTAAAAATCCTTTGTCAGGCTAGATATATATACTTTATTAAATATATGTATACTTTATATGGAAAAATATATTGCTAAAGTTAAGTCTCTATCTAACTCACTTATCTCTATTTTAAAGAATTATTAAAACTCTAAGTACAACTTTGGAAATGATTTATTGCTCTATTAGCAATTCAGGTAAAGACCCTTCCAACTGTTAACTTCATTGCCTACAGGTTACTACTATAGATCATTCTGCAAGATTCTGACAGAGCTTAAAATCCAACTATTTTATTCCATACTTTACTCTTCTTGTTAGAATTTCTCAGAAATCTTAGTCTTTTTGTCTTGTTCTTTCTATCAATTTCTTGTATTTGTTTTTATTTAATTATATTTTTGTATCTCTTGTTCCAAACATCTTTTTGGACTTGGTTACAAACTCTTCTTTATATTTTTATTATTCACTTTCTTGTTATTCTTCCTATACATTTATCTTGGTATTTTAAGTTTGTTATTTTTAGAATAATATCTATTCTTATAAGATCAGTACAAAAACTTGATATATCTTGACTAGTTTTAGAAGCTTGTTCTACTACTTTAGAGATTCATTTATTAAACTCTTCTATTTCTTCTCAATTATCAATATTCAACTTGGGATTCTTCTCTTTAGCCTCTCTCTTTCTTTTTTATAGTAGCACTTTAAAGTTTCTAATAATTCCATTTACTTCTTTATTCCATGTCTTTTTTAGTTAGTTCTTATAGATTGAATATTCTAGCAAGTGTTTTATAGTTTTGTCTTGTTGGTTACATGCAATTAAAGATGTGTCCCTAAAATAGTTGATAGGGATATAAATAAGAACATAAGTCAGGTTGATTTTCGACTATAAGGACATAATATTTTGATTATAAATATATATATATATATATATATATATATATTTTTAACCCGCAATCATGCTACGATGGCTTGTCTTTATTGAAAAATTAAAGTAAATCTACAATATTTTACAGACTTTCATAACGTGATTAACTCGTCTTCATACAAAAGTACTTTAAGTCAGATTTTGGGGACAATATTACACTCCTTCAATAGATTGGTAATAACCTCTATCTACCAGGATCATTGCCAACAGTTTGTCACTGTTGATTGCCCGAAAACCAATAAAT